>JAOWBP010052384.1:0-13139 GCA_028571105.1 Tragopan temminckii
CTTCCTAATCCCTATTTTTCCCAAAGCTGCTGTGCTTTTATGACAATATTGAGACTATCTGCCTGCATCAGCACAAGTTGCCAGCCTATAAAAAGAAGAGCGAATCAGCTCCCTAAGCTTTAGCCATCTGAACGTGAGGGAGCACATGCCAGCCCATGACAGAACACATTAATAGCATCTCCACTCCCTTATCACAGCTGCTTTCTGAGTCACCCTTTTCCTGAGGGTCAGTCACCACCTTCCAATGCTTTCTCAGTTGATAAAAAATATTTAGTGTAATTTTTCTGCTCAGTTGTTATCCTAATCTGTTTGCTCACACCTTGATGCCAGATCCTTGCAGCCAAGGATCTGTACAGCTCCTTGGAAGCCTTCTACCCTTTTCTCTGTACTCAACCTCTTGCCGTGTTGCATGATGATGAAGAACATCATCTGCCTTTGTGAGCTTGAAAACTTCAACAGGTGGACAGAGGAACAGGCTTGACTTCTCTGTCCACCTCTTTTTCCTCTTCTCAGGGCTTTTCTCAGTACATTACCAGTATCTTTCTTCTCACTAGCTCTTTCGGGGTTAGTCTTTCTTGAGCATCTCTGTGCAAGTGACAGGCTGTCAGACAGGCACATAGCCTTTCATTTTACTTCCTCCAGGGAATGCAGCCTTGAGCTGATACAGGTATGCCTGAGGCTGGTTATCTTGCTCTGTTAGGGACAATACAATGGGAGGTTAGCTCTACTGTGCCCTTTTATACTGTGGAAGTTAGCAGCAAAAGTCCTAGATTTATACAACTCAAAAACAAAACAACAACAACAAAACAACTCCATTTAATCTACCTTTAATACACAGAGACGCACATACCTACATACATACAGAGACACATATACATGCAGCTCTTGCTTTGCCAAGTCCTGTGCAATTTCTGCCATCCTTCTGAGCAACTGGAGCATGAAAGTACAGAAGGAAGAGGAGATGGAGCTGTTTTGTTTATGAGCAAGAGGCTGCTTGCACAAGTAACCATGCTTGTGGTGCAGTCTCAGACACTTAGACTGGTGTGAGGCTCCAGTGAAGCCTGTTGTGACCCTCTTTGGAAAAAACTCAAGACTTCAGCTTTCTTCTGGCTGATAAAGCCAGTACTGTGAAGAAACCAGAAATACTAGTCCTGTTCAAGACTGTGCTGTGCCCCAGGCAAGAATACTAACACAGGATTCTCCCTTCAAATAAAAGAGAAACAATCAGATATTCTCAGTGCAGGCCCAGGTGGAAGACTGTGCTAGCTGGGAATATGCATGTTGTGTGGCTCCAACGGCAAAGATGTGTGGTTTGTGGGAATACAAACCTATCAGGAGAAAGGATTTGTTCACGGTGCAGAAGCAAAGAGGAATTTAATCACCTGCCTTCTCTAGGTGAAAGTTAGGTGGTCTCAATGCTTCTTAGCTTTTGACTCACTGAAAACAGCACTGTATTCAGCAAAAGGTGAAACACGGGGGAGAGGAACGGCATGGGCAAGTGTATGCAGCCAAGCAGATGGGAAGGTGGGTATTCTGATACTGTTAAGACAAGCATTGCAGAAAGTGGGAGAGTTCAAAGAGAACTACAAGAAAAATTTCCTTTCAGTGAAAGAGATCAAATATAGAGCAAGGGTAGGTCTGGGACTTTTCAGTGGGTGGAGGAAGCCTCTTGAGATAAAATCTGTTGTCCTGTTTCCTGTCCTAGTCCAGTGCCCAAAGACTCATGGCAAGAAGAAATAACAAGTGTGGAACACTGCCTAAGTATCATTTTAGCAGCACCAAAATCATTTTAGCAAATCCCATCACAGCCCAGGGAACAGTCTGTTTCTTTGCTTGTTTCTTACTCCTTCTGTGCCTTTCCTCATTCTAAACATGACACTTTGACTAAACAAAACATTCCTGTTACCTGCTCTGAAAAATCACACTGACATCCTTCCCTTCAGCCTTCATCACTTCAGTGTGGCACAGGGCATAAGTCATCTGTTCAAATGCAAGTGTCAAGCTCAAATAAATGCTCATGGGACTCCAGTAACTGTAGTGACTGGATTTCCACTGACTGTAACAGGCAAGCTATGCTCCAGGACTCACTAATGCTTCCCATAAGCCTTGTGGATGCGTAGTCAGAGACTTATAGACAGACCTATAATGTGCTACAGAAAAACAGCAGGCGTTGCAAGTGTCTCATGTCCTGCCATAGCAGGACTCTTTGGCAAGTATTTTAGAGTGAATGAGTCTCTCTATTGCATCTAGACTCCTAACTCTATCCCTGTCCAAAACTGGTGTGTATTTTTCCTTGGGACAGTGCCCAATCTGAAGAGTTAGTGTTTTCCACACAAAAATGCCTGCTTGGTAAACTTCCAAGAAGTTCTATTTTTGATTCAATGAAGAATGGCAGCTTTCCATGGAACTTATTTTTTTTTTTCTTCCTTTCTTCCCCGCCCCCCTTTTCCCCAAAACCAAGATTGCTCAAAAATCCATAATTTTTCATTTGGAAGTGCTGCCAGGGAGCCTCATGGATGTCAGAGTTCAATTGTCTTGGTCTGCAGGAGGTTGGATGGTTTTTGTAGTCATCCTTTCAAACTTGAAAAACTACAGTTCTTTTCTTTCTTTACCTTTTCATTGCACTGCTTTCCCTCCTTTTGAAGAGAGGGCAGCAGAGGTTCTGCTGTAGACCTCTGAAAACTCTGGTGCTTTAACACACTGCTCCTGCTCCCCAGCCCATATGGTAACTTGCGACCATGAAGGATTAGGAGTGGAGCCACAGCTGTTAAGCAGCTACTGGAACTCACTCCATGTCAGGGTAAAGATCTGCTGATGTGTGACTGCCTGAGAGCTGGAGATACACACAGATTTTGCCGGAAGCCTTTTATCCTCCAACATCCAAAGTTTGCTTACTTCTGTATGCAAGTTGTTCCATAGTCTGCAAACCATGTCCAAAATAGCTGAAATTTTCGGGACCGTGCCATCACCCTACTGGCTCCCACATTTTGATTAATTTTCTGTCCCATTCTGCATCTCCAGAGTCCTCAGTGAGCAAGAACTGAGCGTCTTCCAAGTCATAATGATCCTCACTTGTTCACTCTCTCACAAACAGAATCCCTTTGGCCAGCAGCCAGGGCTGCAATAAGGGCCAGGCACATACAAGGGCAGCTTAAAAGCACCTCAGCTTTGGGAAATCCTGCTGGGCTGTAAAAAGCTGCCCACAAACCCAAATCAAGCAAGGCTTGTCTGATAATTCTTTGGCATAATCCCCAAACTTGCTGAACAGCTTTTCCATACAAAGTATTTCCAGGTGGGTTATTAGGGCCTGTATCCCTTCCATCTTGTATCCTCTTGTGGTTGAAAAAGGCATTCTTTAGAGCAGGCTATTTTTTAAAGAAAGCCAAATATCCTCCTATACATTTCTGGTTCCTGTAAACCAGAAGGATACTTTGCAGGATGCAAACTCTTCCTGCCACAGCTCACTGGTCTCACCTCTCCACAGTGCTCGTACAGGACTTTCAATTACACAGATAACTTGTCCTTTCACAAGGAGGCTGGTACTGGTTCAAGTAGCAGTGTGCACACTCAGTATTAGCACAAAGGTGCTATACTCTGTTAAACTAGTTTTCTTTCCTGTGTTTTTATAGTAGTATCACTGTAGCCACATTTGGGTCTGTGCTACTTTAATCATACCGGAGTAGTTAAAAGGAAACAGCTGAGCTGAGCGTATCCTGCAGCTCAGAGTCCTGTGGCTTAGGGTAGGAGGAGGCAGGGTCCTGGGCCCAAGCAGCCCTTCCAGCTTTGAGTGGGCATACTTATGCTGTTTCACTACAGTAGTGTTTCCACATGTGCATGCACAATTCATCAGTAAAGCTGAGCTTTGCCAGGAGAACCTGTGTCTCCGTGAGGCCCTCCCTGCTGCTATAACACAGCAAAGCTTTTTGCCAGTGGAAGGCTGGTTTGCTGTGATCCCTGCAAGGAAAGAGGCAGGCAGGCAGCTTGCTGACCTGCTGTTATTTTTTCTCACTGCAATAATCTGTGGCTTCTGTGAATAGGATTGTAGAAAATGAGTCCCCAGCATAGGACTTGCAGATCTATAGATATCATAGGAGAGGAGCAGGAAAACAAATTACAGAGTTTTCCTTTGGAAACTGTCAGTGCAACAAACTGGCTCCTTTGCTGGTTTGAGTCTCTGGTGTCTGTGCCACCACAGGGCATGAAGATAGGTGGAGATGGAACAGTGCAGATCTCAAAAAGGTTTCTGTGAGTTAAAACACGCTGTTTCACTTTGAGACACTTCAGGATGGGATGATTTGAAAGTACATAGTGTGTCTGAAAAAAATAACCAGCTGTGGTGGTAAAATCCAACCAGGCAGCTAAAGATTTGTTTTGAAGCTGGTCTGCCAGTGAGGCCTTGCTCTCCAGGGAGGTCTAAATCACCATAGGCTGAAGGACGCAGGAGGCAACCTGGATTTCTTTCTTACCACTGCCTGAGAGAGGCCAGTACTGGTCCCAGCTGCACTGAGACTGAGAAGGCCACAGCGCAGGCGTGGTGCCTTGGTGTGACTCAGGGCCTTCTCCACTCTGACTTTCCTCCAGCATCCACTCCCCGGACTGGAATCTCAACGCCTCCCACTCTGAGATTTTTTTTCTTTCTTTTTTTTTTTTTTCCCCAGCAGAGCCCAGCCTGTTCCTGCTGGTGGCCAGTCAGCTGTGCTGAGCGCTGCTGCTGCCACTCACACCTGTATCAGGCAGTGAGCAGCACTCCGACTTTAACCCAGCTCAGGTGGGGAGACGTAGTGAGACACACCATAGCTATCTGGGCTGTGAGGTGCTGGAGAAAAAAAAGCAACCTGGACAGCCCTGGCAAAGGCAAAGAGCTCTATGCTCAAGGGGGTCAACAAGAGCAAAGGCAGGAGGAGCTGCAAAGACGTTATTTTCTGTCACAGTGAATAGCAGAAAGCTCCACCCAAGTTTCACTTCTCATTCCCATTTTGTATCAAAAATAAACAAACAAACAAAAATTAACACTTGCTACTGTGCATTGCCCTTATTGCCATGTGATATGGGCATGTGATTATGTTGTTGATAACTTGGTTCTTTTATAGAATCAGATTCATAGCTGCTGTAGGAGCCCATGCAACTTGTCGGAGCAATTCTCTATCCTGGCAAGTCACACAAGAGGCAGAGCTTCTGCCTGCTCCAGGCTGCCCTATGGATTTCTGCCTCCCCCTGCAAAGATGACTCCTCCTTGTCATCCTTTTGCAAAGCGCCAGCTGTACTCATTTTTAGGAAGGAGGGCGGAATTCCTCATAGCTGCACTGTGGAATGCTGTGCGACACCTCGATGAGACAGTAGGTTTTTTTCCAGTCTTTCCTCCCACTGGAAGTAAATAAAAAGGGAAAGATGAGTTTCATTAGAGGGGAAAAAAAAAAAAAAGAAGACTGTTCTTGCCAGCCTGCAGTGCACTGTGCGTGTTTGGTTTCCGCTCAGTCTGCAGAGATCTGCCTGCGCAGATCTGTTTAGTCATGTTGCACGGACTGGATGGGGCTGTTTGACAGTGCTGGTTCCCAGCTCTCGTCAACAAGCAGATGTTAGCCGTAATTGGGAGCCATCCCATCAGAACCTCCCTCCCACCCAGCACTCTGAGTCTGAGCATGGTTGGCAGCCAGGAGTTCCCAGGGGGGAAGGGGTACGCAGAACTTTGTAAGAAGGCAGGTTGCAGCAAGGCAATCTTATACTCAAAGACAAGAAACAACTGTGGTCCTGCTTCCCCAAGGCAGTGATGATGGCACCAAGCTTGCCAGAATTCAAGAAGCGTATGGACAACTCTCTCAAATCTATATGATTTTTGGGCGGTCCTGGAGCCAGGAGCTGGACTTGATGATCCTTATGGGTCCTTTCCAATTTGGAATATTCTGTGATTCTACTTGTGTTATCTTTCTATGACCAGCCTGCTTCTCAGATCTCAGTAGTTCCAGTGAAAAAATGGGAGAATTCCTTCTTCACTGAGTACCCTTTTTTACAAGAGAAGGGACAAGCCTTTGAGATCCTTTCGTGATCCTATGCTATTAGAGTTGGCCTGGGACCAGGCCAGCACCTGATCTCTGTGAGGTATTTACAGTCTTGGAGCCCAGCCACATCCTCATGGTTGCACAGCAGCATGAATGGAAGCAGTGCTGCACTGTTTGTCCTCAGCACATGGACAAGGAAGCATAGGAAACATGGCAGGCATCGATCACCACCTGTGGGGGTTATTAGGGCAGAAGATAAAAGGCAATGTGAACACTGCTGATCTCCCCCATTGTGCTCCAAATCCACAAGTGCTTCGAAGAGATGCAACACACACCCTTCCTGGGATTTGATTTTAATTACAAATGAACTTTTTGTTCACGGGAGTAGATGCCAATCCTTTTTAAGGGGTTTAACTGCTCATACAGTTGATCCTAGCAGCCTGGGGTGGCCTCTGCTCTCTGTTAGCTTATTTGGTGCCTGTACATGCAACACACCACCACACTACGGAGACAGTCTGTTGGTTTTTTCAGCAGTAAGGGTGTAACGGTTGTACAGATATTGTGATCTTTATCTCTCCAGTGCTGGGAATGTGCCTGTGCCTATCCAAAGCAACCCTGCAGAAAGCAAATGCCCACCAGGTTCATATAATAAGAATGCAAAGTATTGATGAAAATCAGAGCTGATACTTTAAGAACCAACGTGACTTTTAATAGTAGCTTGAACTCTTAGAACCCACACATTCCAGGCTTCTTATTTCTGTGCTTACGGAGGACTTGGGGTGCCTTCTCTGTATGTATCACACAAACTATTTCTGGATTGCCTAGAGTGTTTTGTTGTGTTTCGGTCCATCCTTTGCTCATGGCCTCTGTGAGGACCCAGTTGATTCTTTGGGCTCTGGACTCTCTCCTATGGCATATTTGCCTGAAAATCTTCTCCTAAGGATCTGTTTTACATCTGAGCTCTCGTGTCTGTGACAGATCACAGCTTTCCTGCCCCATTAGTTTCTTTTTGCTGAACAGGAGCCTGCTAATTTTTTAAATTTTATTCCCGTGTTTGGAGAAAGTCCAGTTTGCCAGATCACCAAGCCATCAGCCTGGAAATGCTAATCTCCTGTATGTCACTAAGTAATTTATCCAGGTAGGATATGTTGTATTGAGGGGTAGTCAGTAACACTCCTTCATTTTCTTGAATCAATACAGCTTCTTGTTCCCTGTTGAAAATGATTCTCTGTGCTTAACAGCTATCTGTCTTCTCTAAACTCTTCCTTTTCCTTAGAGATGCCAGCAGGAAACATGTCTCTGATGGCAGATATGAATATGAAAAATAAACCATCAGCTTTCTCAATTTAAGTGTTTTCTACCTTTCACATTTCAACATTAACCAAAAAAAAACCAAATCTAAAATATTGTGAGGTGTGTCATTTTCTGAGAACATGTGTTAAAAAATATTTTCAAGTTTTCCCTCCTCTTCCTGCCAGTGTTCTCAGGCAGGAATTTTTTTCTTCTCTGGCAGTGAGAGGGGGAGCCCACAGGCACCTGTTTCTTTTTAGTCTGCAAAGCCCCTGGACCAGGGATTGCCTCTATATTTGTACAGCTACTGAGGACAGAACTCTGAGCAAAACCCAGTCCAGTTGATTTCATTCTCCCAAAGCAATATCTGTTCTCTAAAAGAACGTTCTTTCCATCCTCAGACCTCTCCTATTTCCCTGTGAAAAGTTACACAGGCTCCTGAACTAGCAAAAGGAGAAGAACTTGAGATGTTCCTCAGTCATTATCATGACCATCCCAAAGCTATATTAGCAGAAGCTGCAGTTTCACTAGCCCGAAGCTTTGCCATGCAGTGAGGGCTGCTGCTTCAGAGACAAGCTTCTAGAGGCTAAACGGTGAAGCTGTTGCAACAGCTCTGTTGATCAAATAAAATTTCTGTGCACAGTGTAGAGCCAAAAACAGTTTTTGATTGCAGCCTTGAGGGGTATTTCTTGGCTTGCGTTCAATGTTTTAAGCAATGTGCAGTTCTACAAGTCATTACCAATGTTTGAAATCTCTTCCGTATTATTATTATCCTCAGATGTGTGGAATGAAGACTATTTACCTTCCCCTTATAGTTCATTATGATTATTAAACCATAAGAATGAGGACGTGCGCATGCGTGTTGGATATATCAGGCCTGTTCTGGCTTTGTCAACATTATTTTTCATAGACTGTATATTCAGAAATATAAGTTTTTCTTATTTTTCCTTATATCATTTTCTTCCACAGAATCACAGAATCACAGAATGGCCAGGGTTTGAAGGGACCCTAAGGATCATCAAGTTCCAACCTCCCCCCTGCCACAGGCAGGGCCACCAACCTCCAGATCTTGTACTAGACCAGGTTGCCCAGAGCTCCATTCAACCTGGGTTTGGACACCTCCAGGGTTGGAGCATCCACAGCCTCTCTGGGCAGCCTGTTCCAGCATTTCACCACTCCCTCTGTAAAGAACTTCCCTCTGACATTCAATCTAAATCTCCCATTTCCTTTTGACAAGAATAATGTCTTCATTATGAAAAATATTCAAAAGTAAAGGAATACAAAAAATAGGCAGTTCAAACCTGCTTTTAATAAATCAGTCATAAATTCAAGTCCAGCTACACTGCTGTTTATGGAATGAAGTTAATTGTATCAAACGAGTATTTTTATAAACAACTGTCAATCATGGGAAATAACATAACTTGTAAAATAAAACTTGTTTGTCATTAGTTCATAATAGGGTTAAACATGAAGTATCTTGAAACTGTAAAAGTGATTGGAAATGATACCATCAGCAGTATGATCAAACTCATGATGAAAGATTGCCTTTCTGTTCCTAGGGTATGGCTTGTCTACTTTGCAATATTTTTCACGCAAGGGAATTGAAATGCAAACTCCATTCAAAACTCTATGTAAAGTAAAAGACCTTATTACTTTATTTGGACTACTGGCTGGGTGATCCTGTGGTCCGTATTTTGTTTGACAGCTTACTTATATTGAAAAGCATGCAGTAAAACAGGAGTCATCAGCCAAGAAATGGTCTGAAAAGTTTCTGGCTAGACAGAGTAGGAGGAAGCCTGCATGTAATGGTTCAACATGGCTTAGCTGAAATCACCAGCTGAAGACCTTTACATCTTTAAAAAGGTTTAAAACAAATGTCTCAGAACACATAAGTCACTTATGCAGGTTCTAATAATGTAAACTTTCTTGTAATATGAACCTTATTACGTGTTTGTAATAAACTGATTAACTCTATTAATAGAATTGCATGTTTTTTTCCAGATATGACAAATGCTGCTCTATCATAGTCACCTGAAAGTGATGAATCTTCACCCAGTCTAACTATGAAGTTGCAGTGCTTGTTAGTTTATGGTTATACCTTTCAATGGAGGCTCATTCAGGGAAAACTACACATTTTGCCCTTGTGTTTCTTCAGTTCTGTCTTGCTGGATCTCACTTCAGCAAACATTCAGATCACAGTGACTTGCAGTCTACTGCTAGCAATGAATGTCAAAATGCCTCTGAAATGAATGAGGTTTCCTGGGCTTACCATTGCTTTAAAAATATGTTCAGATCAGTAAGGAGAGGTGGTCTACTGTAACAGAGAAAAAAGATTTTAAAATACATATTCTATTTATTGTAGATTTTATTTCCTCAGTTCTGGCATTGGTAATATTCTTCAGGAAACTAAATGATGTCATTTCCTTTCAACAGGCAAGTTACATAAATGCTGGAATACAGCCACTTCAAACAGCCTTCAAACAGATGGCCATGTGTATAAATGCCAGAAAGTGAGAGCAGCCACTTGCAGTAAAAAATGTTACCCCACACATGGTATAATGTTTATTTTATAGCTTCTCTCATGGACTTACATGGCTCATTCTTCTAATTTTTCCAGGCATAATTCCCTTAGGAAATGGCAGCAGAATACCAAAGTAAAATAAATTACAATTTTATAAATAAAATAACTTCAGAGAATAAATAAGGATAAAGCTTAATGGCTCAATAGATATCAACCACAACAGAAACCTGAACCACGAACAGGTCTCAGTATCAAACATTTCATAAGTTTAGATACTCCAGGAATTAGTCTTGAGCAACAAACAAGTGAGACTTAAGAAAGGCCTAATTGAGTTTAAAGGTTTAGTAAAACTTGATAAGGAACTTTAGCTGGAGTGTGATTGCTGGATCCCTTGAACATGAACCTGTAACAAAAGAAACCCATCCTTAAGTTGAGTGAGCTAAGGCCAGATACCATACTCTGCCATAGCACAAGGAAGAGCAAACAGAACAAATCCAGCCATGAAGACATGACTTACCTTCCTGAAAAAGCTCATACACAAGACCATGAGCAGCTGGGAATTACGATGGTACACATCAGAAAAGAGAAGGAAGATGGCAGAAAGAAAGGGACCTTCCTGTATAACACACCGCCACACACACTGACTTACAGCCAGTGCAGCTGATGGGCACAGTGCTGCTTCCACTTTTCTTTCATATTTTACCATGAGGGGATGAACAGAAGGCAGTATCAGGGAGTCTGACACCATACTACTCTTGCAGCGTCAGGAAGAGAATCAAAGACCTCCTGCAGGGACAAGACTGACTTGAAAGGAACAGGGAGTCCACCTCTGGTGGACCACGATGATTTCCAGCACTAACATTTTCTGGCTCAATGAAGCCATGCACCGAAAGTTGGGTGGGATTTTTTAAGGAGTTTGACATTGTTCTGACTCTGTTAAAATCTAACACAATGGGAGAAGTCCCTGACTTCAAAAGGAGTGGCAGAAGGCCAAAGCACAGCACTTCTGAAGTTTCTATCCAGACACTTCTAAGGTTATTTTCTTACATTCCTGCCCCACAGGCAAAAATACTACCCAGGCTCCAGATCTATGGTTTCAGTATCATGTCACTGCCATATGAAATTTTGGCTCTCGAAGATGGCAGATTTGTTTCTCTCAAGTAGGAAAATTCAATGGCAAAGGAGTTTGAGAAGATATCTGCCATTTAACTTGATTCACTTATTCTTTGCAGCCCATGGAAGCAACCACAAGGCCGTTACAGGCAATTTCCTTTTTCAAAATTTTCCACTCACAGCAGGGTCCAGATCCCAGGAGGCTTTTCTGTCCCAGGATTCTCTTCCAAATACAGAAATAAAGTAAAAAGGAAAGTTTCTGCTGGATGCCACTTTTCAAGGATCTGTGCATAACAAGCTTATTTCAAGGATTTTTGCATACAAAACCATGAAGCATTGCTTTGCTGTAGATAGGGGTACTGCCATCTGAATTCCTGGTAATAATAATAATAACAAATAAAGTCTGAGTTGGACAAGGGTCACTGAGGTTTCCAGGGGGCTGCAATTAGAGGTGCAGAAGTTTCAGGCTGATGTCCATTTTCTGGGATGCTTTACTCATTTGTAGTGGTTGAGAAAAATAGCACTAGCAATGCCAGTATCCCTCCCTGTGGATTGCTGAGTGCACCCCATTGGATGCAGCCTGGCATTCCTCAAGGGAATGAGAGGCAAGGTGCCTGCTGGAGCATAGAAACAGGAGAGCAGCTCACCTCCAACCCCTTCATTTTTCCTCTTCCCAAGGATTAAAGAGGCTGCATGCACAGCACTGTCCTTCCCTGAAGGAAAAATTGCATTACACTAAAAGTGAGGCACAGCAGGGAGAGAAGTGAAGGTCAGAAATGCTTCAAGCCAATGTAAGAAAACGGGACATAGGACTTGCAGATACGTCAATGATATCAGTGGCATCACTTGATAGCACAATATTCTGTGCTACTGTCCCTCACTTTTGCAATGCCAGCAACAGTCAAAGCCTGTTGTGCAATTTAGCTCTTGATCTGAACACTGGGATGGCAAAGACCAGTCTAGAGTATATCAGCAAATAGTACCAAACTTACTCAAAGCTAACAATCCATGTTTAATCTGATTTGTCCAGAAAAAAAAAGTCTCAGTATCATTTTTTGCCTCACTTGCACTACAGCCACACAGCAAGAGAACAATCCTTGAATACAGATATATCAACAAAACAAAGTCCAAAAGCTGAGATTCCTGGGTGGAAAAATTTGTTCAGAATTTCATAAATACTACATTGGCCTGTAACACACAGTGATATAAATGAGGCTACATGAATGTCAACTGGCAAAGATGCCTCTACATAAGAACAGGGTGTCCTTTTAATTCTTTGCCATAATGATCAAGGGTAGCAGTGTGGCATAACGAAGAGCTTACACAGATCACAGCTGCACACTCAGAGGGTTGGCAGGGCAGAAGGGAGGAAAGGACAGAGTGCAGGGTTGATGTGGGTTACTCCACCCCCCTCCTGCTTTCCTCAGTGCTATCTCTTGCTGTGGCTGCCAAACTCAGAATTGAATGAGTAATATTTGCAGTTTGCTGTATTGTTTAATACTGTGAAGGGGAAGCCCTACTTATGCTGGCATCCATCTGTCATCCCTGTGCCACAGAGATGAAGAGTCCCTGGGAAAAGGTACGAGCAGGTGCTGGAAAATGGCAGTTTATTTTTTCCTCTTTTCTACAACACGGTCTTTTTTCATCTCTAAGGAGACTGACTGATCCTCACTGCCAATGCATTAGAGACCCAGGAATCCACTGCAGTGAAATCACGAGTCAGAACTCCTCGATATCACTTCAACTTAAACTGTCAGAGATCCAAGAATCAATACACTCTGCAAAGAGAGCAAATCAAACGTATCAGCCATTGCTGCAATCAAGCCACTACTGCTTTACTACTATTACAAGTTCTTTACTTAGGGTCTTGTGACTGTTTGGAATGTCAAACGTCTCCATTCAGGATGTTTCTCGCCTGTATTTTGTATGTTTTTGATTGCAAAAGAACAGTTTAGAGATCCATTAAGGTAGAATTGTGTCCTCAAATGTTTTTATGCTTCTCTTGGGCTCTGCTGCCTGAACTCCACCAAATAGTCTAATAAGTTCCATATGCCCATTTTTTGAAGAACACATTTTCAAAGCAGCAAATGTTTTGACGGATTGGCTCACAGAGAGCCTGAATGCTGTTATACACATCGTTTAGCATTCCACAAGGCCCCCACTGTTAAATTCTGGGAATGCGGCCAGAGTGACCTACCTAATACTGCACTAACTAGCTT
>JAOWBP010052386.1:0-13131 GCA_028571105.1 Tragopan temminckii
AGAATATATAAATACCATAATAATTAAAAATAAATCTTGTTGGTGTTGGGCTCATTTTCTGTTCTGTTTTCTTGTTCATAGCGCGCCAAAACAAAAAACAAGGACGAGAAAACAACAACAGAAAAAAGTAATTTATAATTAGATAGAACAACTTGCTTAACCAACTATTCTGCTTTTTTTTAAAATAAACTAACTTGCCGAATAATTACTAAAACATACATTTTCTATTTGGTGCGCATGCGCATCTTTATTAAAAATAGAAGTAATGTTCAAACAAAAATCTATGGTTTGTGGTTCATTGACCAAATGAAAGACAGGATAAGTTATCCCCCAAAAAATCTATATTTTTAGGATTCTGGATACTGGATGATGCTGGATACACGCCCACACACACATGCACACACGCCTACATGGATTCCATATAAATGATTCTAAATAGTGATGGTTTCAAATTAAATCAAATGGTGATGATGAATGATGATGAAAATGTGATATTGTTGTGTATTGCTGTGTATGGATCCAATGTGCTGTATACAATGTCGATTCTGTCTTCAATGAAACATTGATTTTTGGTTTAGGTTTCAGTTTTTGGTTTGGTTTGAGCTCAAATTTCAAAGTCAAGTGTGTTTGTGTGCGCGTCTGTTTGCTGTTTGAGTTTATCAATTTTTGATTTTGCTGTTTCAGAGTTAATTTTTTTAAAGGAAGAGTGAACGAACGAGAAAAAGTCATAGTTCATCCCTCTCTCTCAATATCTAACCAATTGCTTTTGGTTGATTTGATTGAACTTTGCTTGGCTTGATTGTTGTGTAGAAAAAACACAGAGAGAAAATTAGATTATTTTTAGAGCTCAGATGATGAAGAAGCATAGAGAAATAGTGTGTGAGTGAGTGATCTAATTTCATTGTGAATTCGGAAAACATCATTTTTTTGGCGTTGTCTATGACGAAGAATCACAAAAAAGCACGTTTTTTCTGGTTTGATTTTTTTCGGTTAAATTAAATTAAATTTAAAAAAATTAAATTTAATCATCATTAAATAATAAAAAAAATTATCTAATAACCGTTATTGTTTGTTTTTTCTGTGCTCTGGTTTGAACAGAATTTCTGAAATTTTTTTGGAACACCAAACCGATTCGCCTACAAATCATCATTGTGCTCATCAAACTTTTCAACAAAATAATTCTGGTCATCCGCCCACAAAATCGGTAAGTTGATATTTTTTTCTGTTTGTACTTTGGGTCAAAAGGTCAAAATGGCGGTCAACTCCCTTTGAAAAAAAGGGGTGTGGCTGGCTTGTTTTTTTTTACTTGTATGGCATCGAGATCTAGCTAGCTATTGTCATTGTTGGTGAATGTTGATTAAGTATGCAAGAATCGTATTTATATTTTGTCAACATATTTATATATTTTTTTTAAAAGTATTTTTTTTTCCTATGAAAAAGTCCTTTATTTTGGTATGGAGGGCAAATATTCTCTAAAGAAATTTCGTTTTCGTTTTTTTCTGGTTGTGCGCTTTCAACCGAAATGTTATTTTTGGTTGTTCATGTTGTACTGTGCTGTTCTCATAAGCTTGTACGTGTAATTGAATGTTGATTGTGTGTTGTGTTGGGCGGTGGACAATTGTACTTGTTTGCCCAATGTTCCAACAAAGTCCAAATAATCACTTTTCTCTGCCCAACAACAACAACAGCAGAGAAAAACTCTCGAGAACCCTGACCAGAAACAAAAAAATATAAAAAAGTTTATTTTCTGGTGAGCAGAAAGAATATGCAAGCAGCTATAGCTAGCCAGCCAGCCAACGAACCGGCAATCGCGTGACAAGCTCTAACTAAAAATATATAAAAAACTTCAGGTTCTTTCTCACTTATTCTTTGCAACATAGAACAAGCAAAAGCAAGCAAAAATAAATAAAAAAGTACAGCAATCATCACATAAAACAACAATATCTAATAATAATGATGATGATGAGCTTTCTTGTCCAATAGCAATTGTTTTTTTTGGCTAGATATGTGGGCGTGAATTAGTTTTCAATTTTGCCAAACTATTTCTCACTCACTTACCTCACTTACCTTAGTGAACACAAACAGCACTTACCTAAAAACTTTGACAATACATAAATGACATTTATTATAAAAAAAATAACAGTATAAGAGTATAGAACCAAGTGTAGGCGTGGCACTAACATTGTGTGGTAACCATAGTAGTATTCATAATTATGAAACAAAATATGGTTATAAATAGAGACTGAGAGAGAGACAAAGAGACACGCCTACACGCCTAGCAATTTTGTTTGTGGTGATTGGTTCACTTTGGTTGTTTTTTAAGAAGCAGAAATTTTCTTTATATTTTTGGTTGTTTGGCAGTGAGAAACTGACTGTTTAGGAGAGCTGGTTGTTTGGTTGTTTATTAAAGGCAAACTGTGCAATGAAATAGATAAGAATGGCAAAACGAAGAAAAGTTTCTTGTGTGTTTACTTGACTGGCTTTCTTTTTTTCTTCTTGATTTTGAGCAAAAAAACACAGAACATTTGAACAATTCTGCTAGAAGAAGAAAAAATTGAATGGCAAAAAGATAAGGGCAAGCAAGCAAGTCAAAACCGTTATTGTTGTTGTTTGGTTGTTTTGTTGTTTGGTTGGTTGTTGGAACACACTTGAATTGAGAATAGAAATGGTAGAATTTTTTATTATTACAGGAATCATCTTCACATGTTTTGTGTGTGTTTGGTGCCGTGTTTTTCTTCAGCAACTTTCTCTGGAACTGGTTGACTGACTACCAAAGAAAACAACATTTTTTGCCAGTTTTCATACAATCTTTTATTATTTTTCTGCTTGTTCCAGGTCCTCCAGGGCACACCAAAACTGTGAAGAAAAAATTTCTGGTGCCAAAAAAAAAATTTCCGGAAATTATTTTTTTTTGAAATTTTTTTTTTGGTTGAATGGTTATTTGCAGAGTGATTGACTGGAGTTTTTTTGTTGTTGGTGTCGGTTCTGGATATCGATTATTATGATTTCTATGGTCTGCCAGTTTGTTTGTGTAAATGTGATCCAAAGCTATTTCAATTCACGAAAAAAGAAGAAATCTTTTACTAAAAACCAGAGATTTTGTTGGAAATCTTGAACTTTTTTTCATCTAAGAAACTAGCCAGTCTAGTCTGTTTTTTTCTGATTGATTTTGATTGTAGATCGATTTTGTTTTTGGACTCAAAAATAGTGACCTAGTGTTGAGGAATGGATCCAAAGATCCAAGGATCCAGAAAAACGAATATTCTTTTTTACTGACTGGATATATATCTCTAAATATATCCAGATCCAGACAGATCCAAAAAAAACAGACTGAATAAATATATATTGACATATTATAATAATATATCTTGCCCAGTAAAATATATAATGACTTTATATAATAAATACCAAAATAAAATATTATTGTTGTTGTTTTGGTGTTCCAGGAACGTTTTCAGGAAAGTTTGCCTTTTTTTTGAATAAACGTCAATTGTTGTTGTTGTGTTGTTGTCGTCTTGGTCTTGGTTCTATGGTCTGCATTCTATTCTAGATCATATAAGCATTTTTTTATTATTATGGAATGATTCTCAATCGCTAGCTCACTAGAGAAAACTAGCTTTTGAATCAAGCTTCTGGTTTGGTTGGTTGTTTCACTTATTCGACCTTAATTAGTATTCTGATGATGAAATGAAACAGACAGGATCCATCTATCTGTGTCTGTTTGAATTGAACAGACTGGATTCATTCACTTGATTCGCTCTCTCTCTCTATGCGATTGAAAATCCTAAAAAGAATATTCTCTCCTTCATACAAACAGCAATAATAATACAGCAAGTTTTTAGGGTCTATTATTGTTTTTTTTTGGTTATATGGCATGATACAAGTAAGCCACGCCTACCGCGTCAACATACCGTAGTTTCCTACCGTAGTTTTTTTGTTGTTGATCATATATAAAATGATAATAACCAATAATAATCATTTATTATTATTTTATGTGGTTGAAAAAAAATAAAAATAACCAATCATAATATGCCACTACCACAATACAGAAGACACGCCCTAACTAATATTTATTAATATTAATAATGATGATGATGAGAAACAGAGAAAAATTGCTTGGTGGTGAGATGATAAAAGAAAAAGACAGCAAACATAAATGAAAGAGTTAAAAAACAAAGAAACAGCAACCAATATTTTGGTTGTATCCTGGTGTTGTTTGGTTTGAGTTTAGCATGATGAACTTTCCTGAATCATTAGAAATTTGATGATCAATTTTTACTAGGTTACTAGGATGATGTGTCCTAGTAAAATAGTAGCTGTAGTTTGTTTGTAAGTAACTATATGTGAAAACCAGGAATTGACTAGTTGTTTTTTTGGTCTAAAGTGAATGATCATTTTATATATTGATTCAATATTATTTGATGATTGTTCTCTCCATGATTCTCTCTCTCTCAATCATTACTATGGAAAATATTTTTCCTAGTTTCCTAGTTTTTTTGGTTCACTAATGGCTCACCAAAATATCCACCACCAAAAAACCTAGCTTGGTGGAGCAGTTTGAATGTGCTCTGTGGTCTGGTCTGCTGGTGAAATGTCCCAGGCAATTTGATTCACTCAGGTTGTTTTTGTTTGTTTGGTGGCTTGTTTGCTAAAGTTTTTTTCCTTCTATGGTTCTGTGTTTGTACGTTTTTTGTGTGCGACCAGCCAGCCAGTCGGTGGCATTCAAATACACCAAATATCAGAATCATCACCACACACACAATCATCACCGAAATCAAAGCAAGATTGAATGTACCAGCCATCCTAATTTGAATTCTCATTTAAATATTATATTATATAATTTACCAAACTTGAATAAAAATGAATGAAACTAAAATAGAGAATGAAAGAAAGAAAATGTTCTTTGGCAATATTATATTTCGCTTGCGCGTTTGTAAAAAAAAACACACAATAACACACAGGCAGACAGAAATGAAATAGATCGCAAACACACAAACCGCAAATATTGACATTTAAAATGAAATGAGACAAACATTTACCACAAATAACCAGAGAACGAAAACGAAACGAAGAAATCAGAAAAATCAATATAAAATGAAAATTACAGAAATAATTTCAAAAAAATAATTTTTTTTTAGGAAAAAATTATAAAATTCACACAACATTTTTATGAATCAATATATAAACGCCCACCAAATATAGTTTTAAAACAGTGAATTTTATTATTATTTTTTGGTTAATTTTTGTTTGGAATTTTAGTTGTCTGGGAGTTATTTAATGTGATGAAATTATATTTATGATGACGAGTGAAATTGGAGCATCATGCTAGCTTGTTTGCTTGATGATTATCATTTCGTATCAAATTGACTAGTTTTTTGGTTGCTTGTTTGATTTTTGTTTCACAGCATATCTCTCTGTGCGCTATAAACAACATAACCAAATAATAATATTCCAACCAAAAAATTTAAAATTCTAATTAGCTTTGTTTTTTTGATTTTTAAATGGCCATTAATTTTAACTCATTTTTTTGCTATCTAATCGTTGTCCAAACAGAAAACAAAAACCGGATATTATATTACAGCATAAACACACAAGTGACAGACCCACTGAAATTATTACTGGCCGATACGCCCATTTTTTCATGTCGAGATTTCTTGTTGAAAAATTGACTATAAGCTTTTTTGCAAATTTGACAAGTTGACAATTGTTTTTTCCATAGCCAGATTAATTGAAATGTTATTTTGCATAAAAATCATTTTGATTTTGAATAGCTGAAACCTTGAATCGGGTTAATCTGTTTTTTTGGTAACAAAATGATGAAACATAATGAAATGATTGTTGGTGAAATAAGATTTAGAGGAGGAAAAAAACAAAAGACTGATGGAAATAGACTTGATGACCGGGCTTTTTGCTTTTGGTTTAGTCGTTTTTTGTTTGGTACTTTGATCGTTTTTTTCTTCTTTTTTTTTGGTTTATTATTGCTGCTTATGCTGCAATAGCAGAACATGAAGAAAATATATTTATGCAGGTCAAATTCGTGACTTGTTATTATTTTAGCTTTTCTCGTTGGTGATTTTTGAGACTTGTTTTTTTATTATTACGAGCCAATAGAGAGAAATAGAGAGAGAATCGAATGGCTGTTTGTAACAAGAACACACACTAGTCATCATTCTAGCTAGAGATAGTTTTTTCTGTGCTGTCCATTCATTTAATCATGATTCATTCTTTTTATATTATTATTTTCTCTATTGGTTGGTTGGTCTCGGTGTGCTCTGTTCTGTTCGGTTGTGTGCTGTCTATTTTTTCTGGTAAAAACGTATTCTCTCTCGTTCGGTCGGTCGGTCGAATTCGTGTTTTACGAATTAAAACAACATATGATCATTAGTATTTGTAGTATTTCATTCACATTCATTATTGGTTCATTGCTTGCTTGGTTATTTAGTTAATAATATTTTATTTTGCTGTTATGTTTGACATATTGTGTTCATTGTGTTCACTGTGTTGTATGAGTCCAGTGTCCAGTGGCCAATCCTCATGTCCAACCAGCCAACCATCCTGTCTGTCAATATCAATCAATCAATCATTTCCACTAAACATAATCATTTCTATTTTCCCTAGAACGCCATCTACCTGATTTTATCTTGAATTATATTTTTTTGTTTCCTCCTGAGCTTGAAAAAAACGGAATAGAAAGCTGAGATAAAATGAAATTCACATAAAAAAATTTGCTGATGATAACAAAAAACAAAAAACACGCGCACATAAATGAACAATTAGACAATTAATTTAATTGACCTTGATGAAATATTTTACAGTCACTATTTTTTATTATCTGAATATAAGAATTTCCATAAAAGATGATGTTTTTTTAACCCTTTTTTAGGCAACAAACTGCACGTACAAACATACGCACCAAGGTTTAAAATTATTCAATCAATCAATCAATAAAATCAAGATTCATCACCAAACAACAACAACACAAAAAAACCTTTAAATAAATTAACAGCCTACAGCATCATTTTGGTTATAATTTGGGGGAGAGGTGAAGTGTGAAATTATTGTTTAAGCTTGCATTGCTTTGAGGTGTGGGCGTGTTTTGAATGTTTATTGCTAACATTCTCACATGTCAATGCTATGAAATGATGATGCGCCGGTGCGCAATGTTCAATCATTATTTATTATAATGATTTCTTCTTTGAAAATTTTTCAAAAAAAAAGTTGAATGTCTGATGATTTAATGGTCAACATTAATGCAATGCAATGGGCATTTGTTTGCCTGTTTGCCAGTTTTTGTGTGTTTGTCCATAAAATAATGGATGCTGATAATATTGCTAGCTCTGGCATTCGTATTATTTTATTTTCATTCTCTCTCGTTAATTTTTATCCATTATCCCTATTATTATGCTGTGTATTTCTATTGTGAACAACAACAAAAAATGTTTAGTAGTGAATGGATTCAAAACACACAGAGAGAAATATCAAGAATTTAAACGTAAAAGATAGATAGACTGGCTGACTGACTGTTCGGTGTTTTTTTTGTAATAAACAGTCATACAATATACGATTCTAAATGTTTTTTCTGCTGTTCGTTGTCCACATAGACAAACAAAGACAACATTTTTGGAAATATTTCCGGGAAAGATATCTTTTCTTTCCAACAACAACAACAGCAAAAAAATACGACTCGTAAAGTCGTTAAAAAAATTATACGCAAAAGAATCCTTTTCAGCATCATAAAAAATACGAAGAATCCATTTACAATCATCAGCAGAGAGAGAGAGAGAGAGACAGTTCATCATTATCCAACCAAACAACAATTGGCATGTGCGCTAACCCTTCGATTGCACTGTTGATGATGATTTTATATTCTTATTATTAAGGTTTCTTAAAGGTTTTCTTCATGTTGTTCTGGGCGGATCTTTTTCCTTTTCCTTCTTGATGATCTCCTCCTACCTTTTTAATATTACGAAGATTTCTTATTTTGATAGATGCTGATCATGATGATGAAGATGCTTTTAGTGGTTTTGTTCAAGGTTTTTTATTATTATTCTTTTATAATAAAAAACCCTTCGATTTGTGAAGGGTTTTCGTTCTTTCTTTATTATTCTGTATGTTATTAACCGTTTAATCATCATCATCAAAAAAATATATTTCTTCGTTTTATTACTTGACCTTTTACCCCTTTTTTTGGTTATAATAGTTAGAATAATAAATAAAAAGA
This sequence comes from Tragopan temminckii, assembly GCA_028571105.1. Classification (NCBI taxonomy): domain Eukaryota; kingdom Metazoa; phylum Chordata; class Aves; order Galliformes; family Phasianidae; genus Tragopan; species Tragopan temminckii. The sequence goes on from JAOWBP010052386.1 coordinate 8,222, forward strand.
AACAATGATACCGGTTTTTTTTTATTATTTCATTTCAATTCCTTTTTTTGTTGTTTGATTGTTCTCTGCGCATCCATACGAGGATACGATACGATATTATTAAAAAAATAGCAAAATGATAATAATATCGTTGTGTTTTTTGTGGTGCTTAATGGTTCGCCAGTTAATAATAATGCAGTTTAGAAGAAAATATCATTGCAAATATCATTCACAGTCTGATGATCATTTTCTTCTTCTTTGGTCGTCGTATTTTTCTCCATAAATGTGAGAGAGAAAAAAGATTCTTTTTATTGAAGAACAGGTAGTGCACCACAAGCAAGTAACCATCACCATAACCAAGCAACCAACCACCAGGCATCACCGTGTCCACCATCACAGAGCACCACCTCCACAAATACAAGTTTTGTCTGTGTGTTTGCTGCTGGTGAAAAAAGGTGCTGCCTGCCACTAATAAATAAATAATATTCGTACGCCAACAAAAAGCCACCAAAAAAACATCTTGTTGTGTTTGTGTCTGATTATCAAATCAAAATTCTGATTCTGAGAAAGTTTCCAAAATTCTTTTGGTCGCTCTATGCCTCAGTGTGTCTCATTGTGTGCTGTATGTGCAAATGTGATTTCATTTTATTATATTTTGGTATGGAAAAGTAGGGCGGGCGTGTCGTGTCAAGTTCTGCCACTCCTACCACATTCCTTTACTCATTTTGGTCCAATCTTCTTTAAATTCCTAATTGGTTTTTCTTCTTCTTTTTTTTCATTTTATTCTTTGAGTTTGTTATTTTTTCTTGTTTGTGCAATTTTCTTAAGAAATCTTATATATTGGTTGTTGGATTGACCAAGCAAGCAAGCAAGCCAACATCCTGTTTCGTAGTGCATCAATACGATTATCGACTTACTGGTGAAATGTTTGTGTCAGAATTACAATGAATTAGAATTGGAAAAAAATATAAATAAAAAAAATATAAAATGACAAAAAAAACAAGATAAATTGAATTGACCAGCCAACCGCTGCCTCGTTCACGACGACCAAACAACACAAAATATGCAAATCGTCTTTTTTTTGGCTGTTGTGCAAGCTTATAAGCATTTGAGTGTGTGTGTTCAGTGAGCCAGTCATTCACTCATTCAGTCAGTCAGCAAGCTACCATAATCCATAGAAACCAAATAATAATATCACATAAACGGACTAAAAATGCATTGAACTAAAATGTAATGTGTTAGTGAATGATGTGTGTCCACCAGCATATAGAAGAAATAGAAGAATGAAGCCAAACAACAGAACAAAAATATATATTGGTATTATTCGTAAAAAAAGTGTAATCGTATTATCCAATAGACATCAACAACATAAGCAACATAGCCATTTTTTTCGTACATGTCAAATGAAATGAAAATAATTCCAACAACAACAACAACCAGTCAGCCAAATAAGCAAACAAACAAACAAAATAGCTTTCCAAATGCTCAAAAAAGATAAAATCCTCACTCACTCGACTTGACTAGAACCTAGCTAGCTTTTGTTGTAACATTTTCTTTCGTTATTTTACCAAAAAAACAACATGTAAAAATGTTACAAAACGACAATTTTTCTTTTTCTGAATTTATATTTTTTTCATTTTTTTTAAGAGAGCCAAGATTGTGCTGAATGGACAAGAATCCTCATAGGTTTCTCGTTGTTGTGTTCATCATGTTTGCATTGAGCCAAAAGCAATCTTGTTTTTTCTTTCTAAAATATGAAATTTTCATCTTTTCTGGTAGAAAAAATGAAGAATTTCGATATTTTTCTGCTGTTTTTTTATTCGGCATGTTCCTCCTGGAACAAGATAGAAAATTTATTTATTATGTTATATTTTTTTGCTTTTATTTTGTTGTATGCGCAGGTGGAACACATCCGCAGGGAACAAAAAACATAGAAACACACACAAGCATACCAGCAGTCAACAAGAATATAGTGAAGAAGAAACAAAACGACAACCAGAATATAAAAAACGGAAATCCAACAACAACAACATCGTTATCTTTTTAGTGGCATCATACAACAATGAATGAATGAATGGCATATCCTGCTTACTTGCTTGCCTCCCAGCAAACCAACCAACCAAACAACGAACGTTCCCAACAGAATCCAACATAACGTAAGTCTTCAAATTATATATTTCTTTTTTTTGATTTATAGCGACACTAGCATAAAAATCCAACATTTTTAGTTGTTTTTGTATGTGATTCGTGCTTGTTTGAGTATTCACAATGTTAATTATGATATGATATGATTGCACGTTGCCCATATTTAATAATATGACATGATAATAATTTTTTGTGGTTGTGCTTGACCCTTGACCATTAACCATGCCAACAACACAAACATATACATTCCGTTTATAGTTATAATTCACCATGTTTAAATTTCATTTTAGTTCACATCGGACAGTGTTGTTTTTTTATATTTCGTTTCTTTGATTTGTTCCACACAAACACGAAAGTTCATGTCCCACGAGTATCTGGTGACCTATGGTCCACCACCATTATCAAAAATGAAAGTCGGTATCTATGGATTCAAGTGTCACATTGAAATAGACACATTAAATAATCTTGTTTTTTGTTTTTTCGGAAACAAATTGTCAAAATTAGCATTTGGCTTGCAATTCACCATCTGGCTTGATAATAAGCTTGTTCATTTGTGTTGTTTTATTGGGAAATTTTTCTTCTTTTGATATTTTGGAGTTAGGGATTTTCTTCTTCTTCTTCATGATGATGATCATCATTTTATTTAATTTCAGTTGTTTTTTGGTTATAAATTTATAAAAATATCAGGTCACCTGGAGACCAGTGAACCAAAATAAAAGATATCGTCCAGCCATCAAACACACACAGTCAGCATTCAGGATTCTTATATTTCGTTCGTTTTTTTAGTTTTGTGTGCTTGTTGGCTTGTTGATGATGATTTTTGATTTGATTTTCGTTCGTTATTTCTTGTTGTTTTGTCAGCTTGGTGGCAAGTCAGTCAGCCAGAACGACACCTCGACGCCAACTGTGTTCAACAACAACAGACAAGAGACAGGATCAGGACACCATAGACACATGGACACATGGACACATCTCAAGATGTTTCTCTGTGTGCGAGTGTGTGTTTTTTATTACAAGTTTTCGTTGTTAAACACAAGCTGGCTAGTGACTAGTGCTCGCTGACCAAACAACAAGCCAAGACAACATTGCCAAACAACATTATTTTTCATGATGATGATGATCATGTTCATTTATTTATCTTTATTTATGTTCTCATCTAATTTTATAATATAAAAAAATAATTATAATTTATATATTTTCATATTAATAACATACCATTTTTACGTTCAAATCCTGGGTATCCAAGGTTTTTTTTTGGTGCTGGTTAAATGTTTTTTTGGTGACAGTTTTTTGTTTGTTCTGGTTGTTGGAAATTTAAACAAAAGCCAAAGTTTTGTTACTTGATTTAGATGTTTATTATTATTTCTCTCTGTATGTTAGTTTATTTTCCGTAAGTCAAAGGTCAAGAACAGATTTTCATTTTTTTTTTGGTTACCTGGATGATTCCTGGCCGTTTGGATGTGAACTTTGTAAAGATCCATCTTAAACATGACGTATTTATTTATTATTAATAATAATTCGTTGTTTTAATTCTTTATCTTTAATCTTTTTTTGTTCGTATGGTTCAATTGAAAAATTCTCTTGAAATGTTGTTTTGAAGAGTCTTGTGTTCACTATGTGTGCTTGTGTTTTTCACTCTCTTTTTTCAATATATTGAGCAAGCTTTCAAAACACAGAACGAGATTTGTGGATGTTAAAGTTTGTGATGCGTCTTGGTCGTCCATCATTAAGTCGGGTAGTTTGTGTTGTTTGTTTGAATGTTTGTACAAGTGAAAAAAATGTTGAAGTAAATCAAACATATTTAACAAGACAAAATCATGATGATGATGATCAAGCAGACATCAAGCTGAGCAAAGTCGTGTGTTTATGTTTTTTGGTTGGTGTGTGAGAGAGAGCGCGATGAGCAAGCTAGTCTCTTAACCAATAAACATGCCTTGTTTATACTTTGATTTTTTTTGTCTCCAAAACGAAAACTTTCATTTTATAAAGGTCATAATAATGATGATCATTGAAATGGATTAAAACAGTCAATTTATGGTCTGATGCTTGTTGCTTGATCAATCAATCAATCATGGGTTAAAATTAATTTTAATCAATTTTGATGCACAAAAAAATCACCACTAAGTTTATATTAGGATTCTTTTAAAAAAACAAGATTCCGGGATCATTTTTTTGGTCAACTTTTTTGGCAAACTGGGTTTATAAATTGTTTTTTTAGCTAACATTGAATATTTTATTATGGAATTATGTTTGAATGTTGTTTAGTTTGATTTGGACGAACATTTCTAAAATGATAATAACAAGACAATTTACTCATTATTATTTTATCTTTTGTATTTTCTTCTTCTCTTGTCGATTCTTTATGATGATCATTTTGTTCTTATTTTTATTTCTCTCTCCCTGGTTAGATGGTTGGTTTGTGTGTGTTTGTGTGTGTGTAAAATTGATTTGATGGACGAGATATTAGAGAATTATACAAGGTAATGTTGTTTGGTAAAAGCCAAACTTGTTGCTGGCTGGCTGGCTGCTTGTCAGTCAAACAACAACCAAATAACAACAAGCCAAACTTGCTTTGAAGAAAGAACAAAATTACTCAAAAAAAAGATGACGGAAAAAAAATAAAAGACTTTTCTAAAATAATAATAAAAAAAAGCTTCTTGTTCTTGTTTTTTTGAAAAAAAAAGAAGAATTGAACAACAAAAATCTAGCAAAGTTCAATCAAGTTTTGATTGTGTTGTCGTCATGCTGGTTACTACTGGCTGGCTGCATGGCTGCTATTATTATGC
>JAOWBP010052387.1:0-13633 GCA_028571105.1 Tragopan temminckii
CTCCAGAGATCATCGAGTCCAACCCCCCTGCCAAAGCAGGTTCCCTACACCAGGTTGCACAAGTAGGTGTCCAGGTGGGTCTTGAGTATCTCCAGAGAAGGAGACTCCACAACCTCCCTGGGCAGCCTGTTCCAGTGCTCCGTCACCCTCTGTCACCCTCACCATAAAGAAGTTCTTGCGCGCATGTGTGCGGAAGTTCTTACACAGCATCCCCTCACACTTGCCTGTCTCTATATTCATGTGAATTGGATTTTGTATTTCATTTGTAAGGAAAGATTTTTAGCTTTTTTTTTAATTAAAAAAAGACATATTTCAAATACAAAAAAATGTATTTTAGTTACTAAATGATTTCATGTATGGGATGCATTGCCTGTATTTCTGGGTGATTGTGAAGCTGACATTTCAGTCCGTTGTATTTTTTAATTCATTTTAATAGATATGAAACTGTACATATATAATTTTTCTTTTTTTTTTCTTTTAAATTTCCTCTTATACCTGGGCATCTTTTATTAGTACTTTATCAAGGTAGTAAACGAGGAATCAGATAGATAGTACTGTCCATCTACTATGCTAGATGCAACAGGTTTGCCTTTAAACTTGTTAATATTTAACATTTTCATGATTTTGAGGTAGTAGAAAATGGCAGCATCCTTGGGCATGTTATTATAATATTTCTGTTTTTTCATTATAGCTTTACTGCTGGCATTTGTTAACACAAGGCACAAGGTGTATCTAGAGTAATCTTCAATACTGAGCTACCAGACACAACAGTGTGGGATGAAATCTACTTTGGAACAATTTTTTTATTGTTATACAAGTTTCATCTTGCATGTTACAAACATGATCATTTTTTATGATCTACTAAGGATTACTTATGTGATTTTTTTTTTTTCCAGTGCTATTTTCTGGTGGTAGTATTTTTAGTTCCTCCAAATGTTTTATTTATGCATTTATTTATTTAAATTGAGAACATTTCACATATCTGAGTTGATTCATTTTTTAAGTTTCCTAGTTATTTGTAATTTCAGTATAAAAAGAAGTATATATGTGTGTATATATATATGTATATTTAACTTCCTTTGCTTTGTGTGTAGAACAGTTAGCACACAGGAAAATTGCTTTGTCATTCAGATTTTGTGTATTTTTTTCCAAATACTGTGCCTTGAAAAAAAACATTATTGCTACCTTAAAAATAATCCTTTTTTGCATGTATGTCAGTGAAGCTTGGTTTGAAATGTTTTATTTCTCATTATTTAATCATCAGTATTGTTATCTGGATTTTTTAACTTTTGGCACAAATAGGCATCTGAATAGTTTTGCTTTGTTAGCTACATGAAATGCACTGGAACTTTCTATGTCCATTCCCCTTATGCTCTTTGGGGTGTGAATGCATAACTAACCTCATCTTTCTCTTTAACAGGGTGTACGACTGTACTGTCGCCTTCACAGTCTCTTTACCCCAGTAATTAGGTGAGTCCAATTGCAAAATCCTTAGAGACGTATACAAAAGAAGCATATATGTTCTGAAGATGAAAATTTTGTGTTTGAACGTAGGAAACCTAACCCATACCTTATGATTGCTCTCTTGTGAGAAGTAAAAAAGATGGAAGGACTGTGAAGACAAAAAAATATAACTGCATAAAATGTCTACAAAGTTCAGGATGACCTTTTTTTCCTCCAGATTTTAAGCGCTTTTTAGGTCCTGGTGTATATGTTCAGATGATTACTGTATTGATTAATATACTCGCTTCTTTACTAACTCTCCATTACTTCATTTGCAGAGTCCCAGCTATAACAAGGCACCTGTCTTTGCACTTCAGTGTTGTAATTGGCAATGATATGTATAAGATATGTTCAGCCTCCTTCTTTCTATACTGAAAAGTTTGACTTGCTTTACTTCAGAGGCAACTTTAGAAGCTTTATTTCTGAACCATTACAAAGTGCTCAATTCATGCTTTTATTACCTTATATAGAAAAAATAAGGATTGGGGTTTTTTTTATTTGCCAGTTTGTCTTTAATTTTAGACTCTTTTGATGTTTTGGTTGACGTATATATTTATTTATTTTATTTTGGACAGGGATAAAGATTATCACCTGCGAACCTACAAATCTGTTGTCATGGCTAACAAACTCATAGACTGGTTGATTGCACAGGCAAGTTTATACCTTTGGATTTATGTACTTGTCTAAATATTGTATTTAATTTCTGATTTGAAGGGTTGTGATGGAATAAGTGAAATAACATGCAAATACTGTGAGAGTTATTAGAACAATGTGTGTGTTTAAGTATAATCCTCTTAAACTAGCAAAGCAACAGAAATCAGCTGCCAGTAGCTATACTATTAATTCCTTTTGTACTTATCATCCTTATTTGCAATTGAACATTAAGTGTTTTAATGAGACTTAGCTTTGTGATTCAGCATGTAACATTGTTTGAGGCTTAAAATGAAATGGATAGGCTATGGAAACTAAATTACTAACTGGAGGGATAAAAGTGAGCATCAATTTGCTGTCATGGTTCCATTTTATCTTATGCAAACCAGGAACAGGATAACCTATTCACTCAGTCAACATGTACCAGCTTCGTAAATAAAAGTTTAAAATGTCAGTACTTTTAGATTTCAATTTTAATTGGGAATGTGCTCTTATTAAAATATTTTCATTTTATAACTATAGATATAATAGTATAATATTGATGTTATATAATATTTCATGTGTTCACTGTAAAAATGCAAAGGTGATGATGGTAAATGTAATCTAAACCATTGCTGGCTGGCCCTGTGATATTATGCCATTGCAAATAGAAAGCATTTTGCTGATATTTTAAAGTATATAAAAAATACATGTTATGGTTTAACAGGGAGATTGCCGGACCAGGGAAGAAGCTATGATCTTTGGTGTAGCTCTTTGTGATAATGGCTTTATGCACCATGGTAAGTAAATGCATTCTCTACAAGCTATGTTTGTTCTAATGCTGTCTACATAGTAGAAGGGAAATGTTGGGGCTTTTAAACATTTAAACAAGGAATTGCAAGATGATTCATTATACCACTGCTATAATCTTAAAGAAGGAAAAACTAGCCGTTTTATACTCTAAAAATTATTTTCTTATTTTCGATCAAAGCAGATACTGAGGGTTTCATACTTTGAAAGAATATTCTTAAGCAGGTAATACATGTTTACTCAGATGAGACTGAAGATGGTGATTGAGGTAATTTGTAGGAATGAAAGGATGCATTTTTGGAGGAATACTGGTTTAGATAAGGATGGAGGATTAATGTCTGAAAGGACGTTTCATTCTTTTGCCCCTTAGTCTTTGAATGTGCAGACTGTATCTGCTGTTCTAGTTGCTTCCATAGTCCCAGCAAACCCATGTGTAGTACTGAGCATGGCATGCTTCAACATTTGGAGAGTGCCAGGTCTTGGTTGTGAACATTTCCAGCGGCTGTCCAGCAGAACTTTTGAAAATTGTATATTTAAATCTGTTTTAAGAAGAAATCTTGTGCTTTGCATTTTCACTAAAACCTTTTCAGGCTAATATGTGTTCCTAAGCTTGGTGAAATCCAAATTCTGTAGCTGAAAAGGAACTTAGTGTTACCTATATGTAATGGATCCAGAAAAAAAAAGTTTTTTTTTTTTTTTTGATTAAAAATTAAGATTTCACTAGGTTCACGCACAGAATCATTAGCTAGTGCTTAACCTGTGTGTTGATGTTCAGTAGTACAAGTACTCATGTCTGTGTTTCCATTTCTTACAGTGTTAGAGAAAAGTGAATTTAAAGATGAACCACTACTGTTCCGTTTTTATGCAGATGAAGAAATGGAAGGGTCAAATATGAAACACAGACTGATGAAACATGATTTGAAAGTAGTGGAAAATGTCATAGCTAAGTCAGTGTTGGTGAGTTAAACCAAATGATTATATGCTTGGATGAGAACAAAAAATTGGTTGTATTGACAATAACTTAGCAATGTGTGTTCATTTATCAATTGAGCTATACTTTACTTTCTGAATAATATTTTGAACAATTCTATTTTTCAGATTAAATCTAATGAAGGCACCTATGGTTTTGGTTTAGAAGATAAAAATAAGGTGCCAATTATTAAGGTGGTGGAGAAAGCATCAAATGCTGAGGTATTAAATATTATAAACTAATTTCCCTGTTTTATTTTACATCAGTTAAGAAAATGTGTATTAGATGATAATTAATATGAGAAGGTTCTGAGAAATTTGTGGTCCTGAGTCTTGATATAAAAATAATAAATTTATTTTTATGCTTATTAAAATATTCCAGTTATGATATTGCTCATGAGTGGAGTAAGTATCCTTCAATAGCATATTAAATGAATATAGAAAAGTATACTAGTCTCTAGATTGCATTTGATGTATTTCGTAACAAAGGATATATTAAGCAAAGTCTAGAATTTAGAAATCTGAATGAATAAATTACAGCCTTTCAATTTGTTAGCATTTCTTTAGTTGCTCTTGGAGTAATTTGATATTATCTGGTGAACAACATGGCAGTCTTATGTACAAATATACAGAACAATACTTCCATGGGAAGAAACATTTAGACCTGGATCTCAAGCCCTTCTACATCTCATTGTGGGACTGAAGTTTTAATAAAAATAGATGTAGTAGGATCACTAATATAATATAGCCATAGAGATATGTCCAGGGCCATGTTTCTCTTTTTTTCCTCTGTTAGCTTTGCGTGATTCCTTGTGGTCTTTTTCAGCAGTCAGGTGCTGGCATCATCTAAGGCTTAGTGTGTGCCTTAAGCAACTCTATGTATGCCTACCATGCTAGCTGGGAATGGTTTCTTTCCTTGTAGACCACAATTTAAAGCTTGTACATAAATTTGTTACTCAAAGGTATGACCATAAAAGTTTTTAGGATACATTTTGTTTTGAATTTTAGTATATGTATCTTTACAAAAGAAGCTTTTAATTTCTTTTTAATTCCTGTTTTGTTAATTTTCCAACATTAACTAATATGGTAATGCTTTCATAACATCTTGAATGAAACTAGGGCTTGTATCTAGGTCTCTTCATAGGTCACTGTAACCAGTTCCAGAACACTTTTGGTGTCTTTTGATGTCTTGCATACTTATTGAGGGGGCATAAATAATTTTCTTTAAATGTGTGGTCATTGTTTGTATTGGCATTGCATGCAAGCATAAGAAAGTACAGTGTTGTTGGTTATAAAAGGGAAATGTATACACAACTGTTATTGTTTTCTAGATGGCAGGCTTGGAAGTTGGGAAAAAAATCTTTGCCATTAATGGTGACCTGGTTTTTCTGCGACCCTTCAGTGAAGTGGATTGCTTCCTGAAAATGTGTTTAAACAGCAGAAAGCCCCTGCGGGTTCTTGTGAGCACTAAACCACGAGAGTAAGTTGTCATTCCTTTGGGGAAATTTTTAGAAATTACAAATGAAGCAAATTTTAAAAGACAAGTGGAACTTCAAAAAGCACCACTCTAAAGTTATTAGTAATCTTAACTTCATAAAGCCAAGCAATTTGATCTGCTTTGACTTTGTTTTATTATATTTGTCATCAGCAAAGACAAGATGAATGAACTTAGGTCATCAGGTCTGGCACTCTACGTGTATGCAGAAACCACAAGTGCATAAATAAAGTTTGGAATACATGGGCAGTTTCAATCACCTATCTCTTACTATATTTATTAAACAAGTTCCTCTGTCTGACGATTAGTTCCTAGTTTGCCAGAAGCTGGACCTTGTGATCTGATGGGCCTCTTTGGTATGTGTGCTGGTTATGTAAGCAACCTTGGCAAGTAAACAAATTCCAATCTTTCTGCAACAGATGAGGTTTCATACAAAGTTTTGAACCCTCCTACCTGAGTGGAATTTGTTAATTGGAAGAAATTCTAAGTGAGGCCTAATGCCTGGGTTCATTTGGTATGTAAACAAGTGTAGATCTGTTAGTAAGGTTAATGTAGTAGTTAATGGTTTCTACGTAACAGTGAAATAGGAGGGTAAGAAACAGCAGCTGGAGGAAGTTCTCATCAGCTTTTGCAGAGTAAGGAGGAAGTCATGCTCTATTGCCAGAAAACATGTAGAGAGCCTTGGAAATAGCTCAGTTTGAGCAGCAGAATGGAGATGTTTCTCCTGTTAATAAGGAAGATGTCTTGAGAAATACAGTGGTAACTATAATGGGAAAAAGAGCAAAGAAATAAGTATGGCATGAAGTCAATAACCTGGACTGATAATAAAAAAACAACAGCAACCAAGCAGCAACAACAACAAAAGCACTGTAGATGAACGCTCTGTAGCAAACACAAAAAGCTTATATTAGTGTTTCTAATTAATTAGTGTTTCTGTTTAATGCTGATCTTGGATCAATTTCTGACGGTGAAAATGTGAGTGAATTTCAGGGTTGACAGAGGTGATCTGGTGAATGAGGAGTTTGGATGAGCTTAAGAATTTATTTCCTTTACTGCCTGCATTTGTCAGAGGCTGCGTCTATCACAACTGTGTTGGTAGGAGAGACAATTCTCTCACAAATTCTTAGCTAAAACCTCCAATGATGTTCTTTCTTAGTTTATTCGTTAACATGTTCACAAAGTATATTTTTGTACAAATATATTGTGCAATTTTATGGGCTCCAATGGGATTTGGATCTCCTGTCTGCTTGTAATTGGCTCAAAATGCTAAATGTTATATTTACCAGAAAAAAACCCCCAAAACCTGAAAGAACAAGATATAATGCAATGATATTATTCAAATATATCTGAACGTCAGAATTCTTATAGTTCAAATGCATTTTGCATTCACTTATCTCCATCAGTTTTCTTTTGCACTGGCAAATGGAGTCCAGGGCAAAGACCCCTTAAATATTAACAGAACTGGCTCTGGAAGTAAAGACTGTAGAGTTAGATCAGTGCAGTGTTATGTGTGACCTAAGGAGCTCAGATAAGGGCTAATGCAGCTGTGTTGCTTTTTCTGGAATCTGAGCTAATATCACATTAGCTTACTTTGGGTGAACTCAGGGTTTCATTTTAAGGAGTTGATGTGAATTTTGATTCTCAGAACAGTGTTTTGTTGGTTATGATTCTAAGAATTTTTTTATTACCTTTGCACATAGACTAAGCAGGAGTGTAACACAATGTGTGTACGTATTATATGAACAGTAGCAGGCAACTCATTTCAGAAAACCTGGTTGCTCAGAAAGGCTGTGGAAAATATTATTTTTAACAATAAAAGTTAACAAATTCTAACACAGGCATAGTCTCCACAGTCCTCTGCAGCTCATCTAATGAGGCCTGCGTGAGCTGAGGTCCCCAGACTCTGTGCTGCTGGCTGATAGACTGCCTGCCTTTCCAGGGCTTTCAGCGTTGCTGTTTTATGACGACATACTCAAATTGCGGTCCTTTGGGAGGAATTTTAAATCTGCAGATTGCTTTGGTCTTAATTGGCATACTAAAATTCTGTGTGAAATAATATTGCCTTCCTCTGGTTGATATCTTAATTCTGATGTTAGTGGTGCAGATGATCAAGAAAATGAATGATGGTGAATCTGTAACTGTGAATTGACTGAAAGCGTGGATTTTACACCCTGTGTAAAAAAATGTCCTACTTATTGCTGTCCACTTTTATGTTAGTTAACAAAACGCTACCTTTTGCTATATTCATATTGAATTTTTGCATGTATCAGGACAGTGAAGATTCCTGACTCTGCAGATGGACTTGGGTTCCAAATCCGAGGCTTTGGCCCTTCAGTTGTCCATGCTGTTGGGAGAGGTAAGTTGTAAGAGCTGTCAATGCATGTGATAATTATACATTTTACATGTAACTGGCTTGGCTGAGATGAATCAAAATAAGATCCACTGAGAAATTAAGGTGAGGTATATTAAGGCTGTGATTTTCTTACAGATTGAGGAAAAGCTGACAAATCCAAAAGCTCATTATCCTGTGAATGGATGTTGGGAACTGTTTCCTGAAAGTTCCTTTGTTACGTGACCATGTGATTCCCCAGTGTTCTGTAAACATTTTACAGAAAATCCACTTTTCTCAAATCTTTTCAATGGTGCTAGTTAAAATACTGCTTTTTCTATTTTGTGATATGATGGTCAAATGCTTGCCGTCCCTAACTTGATAAATTTTGGATTGGTGCCTTGGTAATAAAAGAAGTAAAGCATTTTTGTTGTTGTTGCTGTTGAATGCTGTTAATGGTAAAGCCAGCTACCCCTGTATTTTCAGCTATTGAGGGGCAGTTACGTCCTTTCACCTCCTCCTACCTTTGTAATTGACGAATTTAAAATGAATTGATCTGCTAAGCAGCAAGATTTGAACAGAGCTCGATGACTTCTTTTTTTTTCCTAGGCTGTGGTGCCAGAAATTAGATTTTTGAGAGAAAGTAATAAACTGCAGACTGTTAAGCTGATGTGGTAATTATTTCTGCACCTGGTTCTCAATTCAACTGCCTGTCCTTATTCATTAAGCACATACATTATTCCAATTAGCCTCAGTGGTACCTAAGTCTTGCTCGTGTGGTTTGTTAAACCTGAAAGACTTTGAGCATATGTTTAAATACTTTGCTGAATTGGAATCATAGGTTTTTGTTGTTGTTTTCTGCTTTGAAGAACAAAATTTCTGCTTTTTGAGAGACGTTTAATAATTTATTTAAATTATTTACTATTTCCAAAGACTTTAATTGATATTAGATTTAAAATGCAACTATCATCTATTCCTGTGGCTTTTATTTTTCTAAACAGTGCCAAGCCCAGATAATACCTAAAAATAATAGAAATACAGATGTACTGTTTCTACTGTTTTTTGTCAGATATGTTCAACTGACAAGTTGTGATGTGATTTTCTACTTGTTAGCCCTGCAAACTCAGTTCAGCCTTTTCTTTTATAACAGTTGGCTTCTTCACCTCAGTGTTTCATTCTCTAGCCAATAGGTTTTGGCTTTACTTGTACTGTTCTGGCAATAGCCAGAGAGATGTAAGGAAGTGAATGGGTAGGTGATCATAATCCAGCAGGCTTTCAGGACTAGGTTTGAGTCATACTGAAAAGACCTGGAGACACACGCTTTTTTTGTAGTACTCTTTCAGTGGATATAGAGGATTTTTCCAAAGATGGCTGTTCTACTGTGGAAATAAATTGCTGAACTATGTATTTTGCATTGCTCAGACAGATAGATTTTGTTGGAAATTACTGATGTTTCTTAGAACTTCTACTCTGCTTTGTGTATTTTGCTTAAAATTGTAAGGACTGTTGTAAGTGAATTGGTAAAAAAAGACAAAAACACAGACAGGATCCTTGGGAATGTCAATGGAACTCTGTTTTCTTTAAGTCTAGCTGACACAGCGCTCTGAAGTCAGGGGCTTTTGAAATGTAAGCTTTAAAGGGAATGTTTAGGAAAGGAAGTCTGTCAACTACATGAATTTGTGTTGTTTCTTTTTTAATAGGAACAGTAGCAGCTGCAGCAGGTCTCCACCCTGGCCAGTGCATAATCAAAGTGAATGGAATTAATGTCAGCAAGGAGACTCATGCAAGTGTTATTGCTCATGTCACGGCATGCAGGAAGTATAGGCGTCCAATGCAGGTACACTGCACTTGTTAATCTTGTAAATTTTCTTTCTTTTTTTTTTTTTTCCTGAAATGAGCTCTGCAAGCAAAGTTAACAGCGTGGTGTGTTTCTCTGTCCATGCACCTATTGTGTTTGAGTGTGATGAAGGGAAAAGAGGGGTGAATAAAAATGGAAGGAAGCCAGATGAATTATGAAAGCTGAAGACTGCTCAGTATATTACAGATGTTCAAGATCTGATTAATCTCTGCACTGAAAAATACAAGCTTATGGCTAAATTTTAATACTGTATTTTTAAAGGCTTAATTCAGGTTTTTCTTGAAAGCAGTAAAAGGTATACTTTTATCATTATGAAGAGGGATTTATGCAGTTCAGTGCCTGTTCATCAGCCTGAAAATGTAATGCAAAAAGCTGATCTTTTAAAATTCTGAAACACTTCAGCAAATAGAGAGCAGTGTGCACAAATTTTGTCTATGAAGGTCCCTTTGTGGTCCCACTGCATTCCAATATTGGAAATAAATGGAAGTTCAAGGGCTCAAAATTTCCCTTTTTAAAATACAGACATTAAGTTTTGTTATCTTTTTCACATAAGTTTAGGAGAAAACCTAATGTCTTCCAAGATACAAATTGTAGGGAAGAAAATCAAACCACTCTGATTTTATAATGTAATCTTTCCAAGTTCCTGCAAATTTTTCATAAACTGTGAGCTGGTATCAGTAATTAACTTCACAAACTCTTCCAGAGCATGTTAATTGGGAAGAAAAATCCAATTAAAATCAGGAGTGAAATCCTTCTCTCAAACCTAATGCACAGAAATGAGATAAGAATTCTAAGTAAGAATTGGAACTGTGTCGTGCAAATTCATGAAGATGTCTGAATGTTTGTGCTTTTTTAACTATGAAATTGAGAAAGTATGAAATTGAAATTGAAGTTGTTACATATATAGCAAGGCAGAGCTCACCTATTTTTCAAGGGAATATGGGCTCTGGTAAAGAGCCCATGTGTGCAAATAGTAAAGCTGGCTAGGATAAAAGATTATTTTTTTTTCTACCAGGTGCATTTTCTCTCTTGTCTAAGTGTGGAGTTCCTCCAGAATGGAGGAATCCATTGACATTGGAATAGGAGTAATTACTGTTGGCTGGAATGAATTTATATGCAACGTTACTGCTGTTTTATTTTTTCATCCACTTGTGTAATATGTTGGAATACATACCTATTTTTCCTACGCAGAGTATTTATTTCAATCTAAAAAATGTGTCTTTAGCAAATCACTGAGAGCTAAAATCCCCCGGATTCATGAGAATCTATAAGAAAATCATTGTTTAGAATTTAGTGCTATCAAGTGCTATAAGATAACTGTCTAGATGGCGATCTTCCTACTGCTACCAAGACAGCTAGACTATAATTTACTGATCAGAAATGTGGATTTTTAATTATTTGGAAGATGACTATGAATTTATCCTATTTTGTAAGTAATTACTCTATCATTTAATTAACATGAATATTGCAGTCTCTCCTGTGGTTGGCAATTTCATAATTGAAAATGAATCTTTTTCTGTGTTCTGAGTATTCCACTTCTCAGTGTAAGGAGTCTTCCAAGCTGCCTGAATTATGAAGTTTCATTTCAGACTGTTGCAGTGTGAATACTGTGTAACTTTTGTTGGACAGTGTTTATACTCTTGGTCTTGCCTTGAGAAAGAATACTGACTTTGCTTTTTGAAATTCCAAACAATTATTTGCAGTGATACTAATCATGTTGTGACAGATTTATGCCTAATTTATTATCCCTGTGCTGCATTTAGAGAACATGGTTCCAAATTAAATAGTGTTGTATCTTGTGTTAGCTTTTGAAGGGTTGCCTTCAAGTTGAAGTAGGTAGTTCTTCAGTTTCACGATTAGATCAAATTCTGAAATAAAGGAAATCTTTGGCATAATGTACATTGCTTGTTAGATGTTGTCCTAGTGCTGCCCATGTGTTTGAGCCAAGGAAACCTTTAAGACTCCACTAATAAGCATCAGACTTTCAGGTGTACCTGCGAAGATGAGTGGGTTTCAAAACCAGTTTTGTTGTTCAGCTTTTGCATAGATATCTTCTAGCAACTAACAGAGGGCTCTGAAAGTCAAGGGCCCGTATTAAAATATTTCAGTGCCTTTCCGTGAGAAGTGAGGCATGCATGAATCTAGAGAACCTATACAGAAAGGGTACCTTGATTGTGTGGAAATGTAGTTATCTGGGACTAATGGGTTAAAGACAGTGGCAGAATATTGTATATTATCAAAGCATAATCTATGTATTTGGCATTTTGCCTGAACATTTCAACATTCAACTTAAACTTTTGCAATTCTTGCTTAACATTGAATTCTCAACTCAGGCTTCTTTTTAAATTCTGTGAATTCAGATTAGTCATAATTGTGCCACTTACTCTGCCATAGCTGTTACAGAGGGAATGATTAACTGACAGTCAAACTTCTTTTGAAGTGTAAAGGGAAGAGAAAAGCATTCTGAAGATGCCATGTTTGATAGGCCCATCCATATGGATGTGATGGGCATATGTCTAAACAAGTGAGGGGAAAATACAAGATACAAGGCTTGCAGATGGATTCATAGCTATGTGACCAAGCCACTGTTTTTGTATCCACATGCATCTCAATCTCATAAGATGATGAACTTGTGGGGCCTGAGATTCTGTCCTTTTAATAAGTTTTAATAAGTTTTGATAAGTGGGTGGTAAAATAAAACATCTAATAGAGTAACTGTCAAAAAGGAGGAAAAAAACAACAAAATGAAGGCTGTAGTGTGTAATCTTGTTGCCGGCGATACTTGGGTGATAGATTAGGTGGACATGCTGTATGGTTGGTTGGCATTCTATAATCTTCGTCAATCTTGTGGATGAACTGCAGATTTTGCAAAGCAAAAAGTATTTCTCTTTATTTTTTCAAAATTTCTTATCTCAAATATTTCTCAATCTGCAGTTGGATTTGAAATGTCTTAGATTATTTTTGGCAGAGACATGAAACTGATGGATGTCATACTGTCACAGATTTGCTACTGCTTCGTGACAATATATTTTGAAATAAATTAGTAAATTGAAATGCTTTAGCCGAAGCCAAAATTCTCTGTGTTTTCAAAATACTATTTTTGGCTGGGTTCAGAAAGTAATAGAGATTATAATAATCAGGGCATAAAGTCAACTATTCCATCTTTGAGAGTAGTTAGAAAATTTGCTACCAATTGCACTTGTAAAGGTTTTCTTGTTTTGTTTTTTTTTTTCTTCTTTCTTCTTTTTTTTAGCAAGACTCTATACAGTGGATTTACAACAGCATTGAAAGCGCACAGGAGGATCTTCAGAAAACAAATGCCAAGCCCTCAGGAGATGATGGAGGAGATGCCTTTGACTGCAAAGTGGAAGGTATATGGTGCTGGTTTGACTTTGTTTTTGCTCAGAAAGTTGGTGTAAGTAGCAAGGAAAGTAGGCAGTGGGTTGTTTTTTTTTCAGAGATGAAGCTGCAGTCAGACAGTAGGATGTGCTTTACATAAGGGTTTGCTTTTTTCTGTTCTAAAAAGGTAAATATAACATGCTGTTCTTTGAAAATTGTTACGTCTCATTAAAAAAAAAAAGTTTCTGTGAACACTTTAGGATAAAACTGTTTAATTCTTATTTTTAATGCTGGGAATTATCTGAATCACTGAAGGTTAAATTAGATGAGTTAGTGACTACTGCATGAGAAATAACAAATCAGCTATCCTTCAGATTATTTTCAGGCAATTGACATTTAGATAAGTCTGGATTCATATGCATGTATAAAGATTATAATTAAAGAGGTGATTAATGAGAATTTTGTATTATCGGAATAAATGCTGACATAGTGGTTTCATTTTGGGGCATTTTCTTCTATCTTATTTAGAATTATTCAGATTTCCAATTTATTTTTGTTGCATTGTGTAGCTCTAAATTTTAAATGAAATTGAATTAGTTCCCTTAAACAATGACGTTTTCTAAAAAGAGTCTGTAGTGATGTGTCTGTTCATGCAGCAGTAGTATTTTAACATTTATAAACCTCCTGGCATTCTGATTTT
>JAOWBP010052387.1:13733-39321 GCA_028571105.1 Tragopan temminckii
AAAGAGTCTGTAGTGATGTGTCTGTTCATGCAGCAGTAGTATTTTAACATTTATAAACCTCCTGGCATTCTGATTTTTAAATCAGTCACCTCCTAGTTGGGATATTAGTACATTTTCATGTAGAATCATCAGACCATACCTATTTCTAGAATGTTTGCCTGTGTCCTTCTTATTATTCATTTTTTAATGGCCAATGCTCCTCTGCTGATTTGTGTTTCTTTATTCTAGAGGTAATTGACAAATTTAACACTATGGCAATAATTGATGGGAAGAAAGATCATGTAAGCCTGACTGTTGATAATGTTCATTTGGAGTATGGAGTGGTTTATGAGTATGACAGCACAGCTGGAATCAAGTGCCACGTGTTAGAAAAAATGATTGAACCAAAGGGATTTTTCAGCTTGACTGCAAAGGTATGAAGCAATTTTTGTATGTGTTTATTATTGGTAAGCTTAATACCAGTGCAGCAACATCTTTTTTTTCTGCTTAGGGTTGTATGCTTTCCATTTAATATCTTGTGACCTTTGTTCCTGTTACATTTAGAAGAATGATTGTGTACTCAGGAAATAAAATAAGTTATGGTGCAGTTATAAATTGAGCCTCTAAACTGAACAAACATTAAAGAGCTTCAGTCTTCCATTCTTCCTGCGTCTTTTCCTATCTTCTTAATTGTCAAATAAAACTTCAAATAAAGTTGAAGGCTCAGTGAAACATCAAAACTTTGTGAAGATAGGCAATAGTTTCCAATGTGGTTTTGATGAAGCAAAATAGCATATACAACTTAAATTTGTTTCAGTGAGAGTAATAGAAGTAGCATAGCATCTTTCTTTTTATGTTTTAAAATAAAATAAAGCTGTGTATATCTTGGTGGCTAACAATGGCAAAATCAGAGATGAAGTAAAAAAACAAGTGCAACTTAGTAGTTTTTGGTGAATATTTCCAAATATTAAAACATGCAATAGACATGAAAGGGATTGTGAAGGATTTTTGTTGACAGTTCATAGAATGGCTGGCATTGAAAGGGACCTTTGAAGATTATCTAGTTCCAGCTCTCCTACTGTAGTCAGGGTTGTCATCCGCTAGCTTAGGTTTTACAATCACATTGGTAAGTTCCTTCAAGACCCTTGGATGCTTGTTTAGGCTGGCTAATTATTCAAAGATTACACTTCCATATTGTTTTTTAATAATATGACTATGTTAGAAAAGTAGAAGTGATCAAAAAGATGTCCAGTGGTTTAAAAACAACAATAAAATGAGCAGATCTCTTTGCTCAAAGGCAATAATAAAAACTGTAGTGGCATTTTATCAATCCTAGCTGTCTGCAAATGGTTCTTGGTGCTCTGTATGTAAAATCTGCACTTGCAGTTAGGTAATATGCTTATCTCCATTTCCTTCTCTCTCATCTTGCCATGTGTTTGTTGTTGCTTTGCATTTTTAAACATCTCTATTCTGCATCATATATAGTATAGTGAAGTAATCCTGGATTGCTTTCTGACACTGTACAAATCTTTACTGTGTTTTGATGGCAAGTAACCAAAGTTGTATTGCAAAAGTGACTTAATTTTAATGCGTTTAACATATTTTTTTCATCTGTCCATTAAATTATTGAAATAATGTTATTAATTAAACCGAAAAATTGCAAGCGTAACCAAAATAATTGGAATATTTTAATGCGGTAAATACTCACTGTTGCAAAAGAGTTAGTCTTTCCTCTGTCCTCCTGGGACATGAGAAAAATCTCAGGATCTTCTCATGCATAATCTGCAACTTCTTAAAAAGTTAAGATTTTGTACTCCAAAATCTCTGTATAGTGTCATTTTTTTTCCCTAAAATTTTCTAAACTACTCAGGCTTGTAACTTGTATTTTACGACTGCAGTGATGGGTGGAGTAGTAATGAACGGTAGCAGAAGAGAATTGTAGACATAGTTCTCATGATGTATTAATGTTGTATGTGTTGTTTGTTCAGAATTCTTTGCAAGTTAATACTATGGGACTGCTTTACAAAATTGTTATGTAGACTGATGGGCTGATGTGGTCAGTCGGGTATCAAAAAGATTTCTTTGTATTAGGTCACTGAGCTTCTCTATTTCGTTTAAATTTAAACTTCTGGAGTGTCGTTGTGAAAAATTTTCCAGTTTTTATAATAAATTGCTTGGAGATAGTTGATTATCTATCTCTAAAATTCAAGCCACTTCTGTTTACATGTGTTAATCTGGATTTGGGATGCCTTTGTTAGACCTTTTTAAGGCTTTAAATGCGTGCTTTTCAAACACATTTTCAGAGGTTGGACACAACTGCAATAGGGATCTCCCATGCTCCATCGTACGGTGAATTTCAGTACCTGAAATAAATCTTTTACTCAAAAAAGGGCTATATACTACCCTTGAGTGTTTAATACTCCTTTCTTTCAGTTTTCTACCATCACTTGCTGGGATTTTCATCACAGCAAGACTTCAGTCTTTTCTGGCCAGTATAGCTTATTCTGTTCACTATTTCGTGTTTTCTATGCAAAGAATGAAAAAAAGGAAAGCACTCAGATTTATTATCTGCTTTCTCATTTAAAAAAAAATATTCATCTGCCCATATAATGAATGTTTGCTACCACTAATGAATTGGTTCATAGGCTTTTTGTAATATGTGCTGCTAAAGTAATTACAGCAGATATTGAATTTCAGGTGAGCCATGTTGGTTGCATTAGTAGAAAATTAGTAGTAAATCCATTATGAGAGAGTGTCATGAGAAGTCAAGTGAAACTTCTTGTTACAGATATAATTTATGGCAGTGATGGGAACAAATTTAGAGAAATGTTTTTTGCTTCCCAGATTTCCATTGTTTTTTTGTGATTTAGTTCTGCGAAGTTAATGCCTATAATGTTAAAAGGCAACTGGTTATCTGCCTTTTTCAGCCTAGATTATACGGAATGATAAGTGAAGGGTTCTTTTAGTCATCTTATTTCGTAATATGATGGTCTTGTTTTTATTCTCTTAGATTCTGGAAGCACTGGCAAAAAGTGATGAGCAGTTTGTGCAGAACTGCAACAGCCTCAGTTCCTTAAGTGAAGTAATTTCTACTGAGCTTCAAAGTAAATTCAGTGTTATTTGCAGTGAGAAAATTGAACATATCTACCGAAGAATTTCTAGTTATAAAAAGGTATGGCCTGCATGTCTTAAGCTTTGTGATAATTGTCTTTTAAGGGAAAATAAACAAGCAGAATTGTATGATTTGAATAATTCTTCTGAATGTTTGTTACCGTGAAAAAAATATGGCTGAAAGATTAGTTATAGTGAGCCTTGAATGCCTTAACTGAGTTATTACATAAATAGTTTTTAAGCTGTGCTCTTTATCATCCCTTTTTTAGACACTGGGTAGTTCATATCCTTTCTTGTTTGCTATGTTCAGCTGCAGATAGAATCAACTACATATTTCCTACGAAAGGGCTGTCATTCTTGATCAATATTGTGAACTTGCAGATTTTAACCAAATATGAAGCGATAACAGCAGAATTGTTTTTCCTTCTAGTATGTCTTAATTTTAAATGTCAAATTGTTATTCTTTTATTCATCTCTTATGCCCTTCAAATTAGTATGACTTTTACTAGCCTGCCTATTAAGAGCAATAGCTCTTTAAATTGTTAGATTAATTTACGTTAATAAAACTTTATAGCACAAAATGAGTGGAACATTTCTGACTTTCATACGTCTGAGATCTAGGTTGAATAGATAGAAATGAACAAATAACCCACATTGTGATCTATAACTATTGTCAGTGTATTTTTCTGTATTTGTTTAGTTAAGCAAGACCTAACCTAAACAACCGTTTGCTAATGATGCATACTTAGTTTTTCATACTGCCTTCTTTTATTTTTTTTTTTCCCATGAAACATCCTGATTATTAGGAATTAGGGACTGGTTTTAAGAAATCTGAGTTGTGACACCTAAAAATTTGTCTGTCCTGATACTTTAAATGCTGATATATCTTGATACTTTATAAAGAGAAGTTTAGTATAGAAGCTTTGTATTATTCTATAAATTGCATGTTTTCTGAAGGGAGAGGTGAGAAACCTGTAAGGATTGTTCGGTATAGGATAAAGACAAAAAAAAAAAAAAAAAAAAAAAGGAAGGTTTCCAAAGACTTGGATATAGGGTAATCTCTACCAAAAAATGGAATAAACTCAGAAGCTGAATCCCAGAAGGAGAGATTAAAGTGGTACTGATACTGCATTATTTAACATCCAGGCTCTCAGGTCTCAGCTGTTTGCCTGAACTACAGATTTCCACATTTCTAAAAACAGTTTAAAATCAACGTTTTGTTTTGAAGGCAAATTTCTAAGTTTTAATATTAATAATAGCATATTTAGTGCTTGAGTAGCATGAGGTATTTTATACCTTTCCTCTAGCAAAAAAAAAAAATTGACAGTGATGTACACTTTCTTTACAGGAGGCCAAGACAATAAGTGAAATTTTATTGTATTATGCTGGTTATGAATAAGCCATGGGGAGGTTTTCATCATGCTTGTGCTGTCTAGAAAAATATATTTGATACAAACTGCACTTTTAAGCTCATACATTCAAAAATCAATAGTTTCACGGTTAGAGCTTTTAATAACAATTAATAATGCAGTGAATTGCAGGAACAGATAGGTCGTTTTCTTGGCAAGGTAAAGGTAACCATAGTTACAGAAGACTTTCGGAATGCCTGAGCTTGGCTTGGCTCCTGGTTTCACTGTGAAAGTTCGAATTCTATAAATAGAAACCCCATAGATTTCTGCAGTTCCTACTATTATTATTTTTATCAGAACATTTTGCTCATTATAAACTTGGAATCTAGTACCCTGAGTCCCAGATGTTTCTCAACACATACATGAAAATAATTTTGGGCCTGACTTATGACCTGATTAAATCTTAGCCAGGCATTTGGTCTCTCTGGAGAATGATGTGTGGGAGATTGAGATGAGAAATATGTACTGCTTGCAGAAACATTTTCATCATTGAATGTCCTTAGTGCCCTTCTTAACTATTTGTACATTCTTCAGCCTTTGAACAATTCCATAATTGGATTTCTTCTAACGTTCCAGATCATGTTTTAATATGAAAATTTAAATATAGTTTATCAATCAGGAGTTTACCAAACTGAAGTAATATGACACCAAAATAAACAGAAATTTAAATACCAGCACAAAAAGCTGTTACTTCTCAGAGGGCATATATCTTGGTGCAGCTAAAATGTTAGTCAAAGCCTAATTGATTGAATTGGTACTGACATATTGTACACGTTAACTTCAAAATATTCTTATGCATGAGTTATGCTCCATAACTGAGTTAGTATCAAAGGTCTTTGCAGTATTTTCTTTCATTGCACCTTGATCTGTCACTGGATACAACCAAAAAGAGCCTGGCTCCACAGTCCTTGCATCTTCCCTTCGAGTATTTGCATATGTTGATAAGACCCTCTCATCCTTCTGCAGGCAGTCTCAACTGACTCAGCCTGTCCTCACAGGTTCTACAGTACCTTCATCATCTTTGTGGCCCTTTGCTAGACTCTTTCCAGTATGTCCAGGTCTCATACTGGGGAGACAGGAACTGGGCACAGCAGCCTCACCAGTTCTGAGAAGAAGGGAACAATCGCATTCACCAGCCTGCTGTCAGTACTACTAGTGCAGCCATGGTTACCATTAGGGAGAGCCATTTCTCTGTATGAAATTCATAGTCTATAGTTGCAAAGTCTTTCTCTTCTATTTCTTTACCAAGCTAAAATTTTAGAATTTTTTTTTTTTTTAGAAATTTGTTAAACTATGTCAGGAAGTGTCAGGAAGTGTTCATATATGTCATGTGAAATACAGCACTGAATTGTAAAGTACTTCTAGGTTTCCTCTCCTGGAACACTGTTTAGTATTTTATGTACTCCAAGGAAAATAAATGTTGCATTCATAAAACGTATCATTTACTTTAAAAAATAAAATATATTTTATAAAAAAGCCATTAAAAGTATCTTTTTTTTTTTTTTTTTTTGAGAAAAATGGGATTTAAAATTGAAGTATAGCCAGTATTATAACTTTTGTTTTCTAGTCATGTAGTTAAGGTTTGTCAGATGAGTGCTCACATACCAAAAGCTGCTAATCAAAATTTTGTTTTCTTCCCCACTTCTAGTTTTCAAGAGTGTTAAAAAACAGAGCTTGGCCTACCTTCAAGCAAGCTAAATCAAAGATTTCACCACTTCACAGCAGTGATTTCTGTCCAACCAATTGCCATATCAATGTAATGGAAGTCTCTTACCCTAAAACCTCAACTTCTGTTGGAAGTGCTTTTGGTGTACAGTTGGACAGCAGAAAACATTCTTCACATGAAAAAGGAAATAAAAACAGTGACCAAGGTAGGCCAGTAGAGTGCGAAGGAACTATGTCCAGTAGTTCTGTTACAGAATCATAGAATATTAACATTAAGACAAACCTTTATGAAATCCTCTGTTTTCAGTATTTGTTTGCTTTAAAACATAATAAAAGCTAATTGTAATTTCATGCCAACTTTTTACTTTAGTAGTTAGACTTGCATGTGGAAAATAACATGAAAAATCAAATGATTACATGAATCTTCAAGTGGGTAAATATTTCAAACTTTATTACTTTTTTTTACTTACTTAAAAATTTATATTAGCATATATAAATTTAACTACTTTGTATTTTTCCTAGGTAAACTGAATCCTATGATTTATGTTCAACATAGCATTACTACTATGGCTGCCCCTTCAGGACAGTCTCTCAGCCAGCAAGAGGGTCATGGTCTGAGGTACCTCTTAAAAGAAGAAGATTTAGAAACACAAGATGTCTACCAGAAATTGCTGTTCAAATTACAAACTGCACTGAAAGAGATGGAAACCTGTGTCTATCAGATAGATGAGTAAGTGAATGTTGCTATCTAGGCTTTCTTTTGATTTTTCCATTGACGGAATTAATGAATATGGGTGTCCCTTCTTTGTGGAATGAAATCAATGGATCAATATTGACTGCAGAAGAATTGTAAGAATTGCAGAAGAAGAAGAATAATTGCATTTTTTCCCGCATACCTATTTTTTACCCATTTCTTTGTAGCTTTTGTGTGGACTGGAATAATAATTTTGAGGTGAGAGAAATATGAAATGCGCATGCCATCAAGGCTTTCACTAGGAATGGAAGCAAGAGGCAGAGCTACAAAATTATCTTATTTATAACTCATCAGTGATTGCCGAATAGTCCAGAAGATGATTTTGTTGGCAAGGTATTTTTTACTGATAGGAAGGTTATTAGCTTATTAGACATTTCTAAAAAACAAATTAGCCTTAATGAAGGATTCTAGGTCTAGAGCTGCACTTCAGTGATTAGGACACTTGATTTGAATGTGGGAGGCTCAGAGTCACATTGGTTTGTCCTAGCTGAGAACGAGGATTTAAATTTCCAGTTGTGAGATAGATAAAGTGACTGCTTGAATTGAGGATGAAGAATGATAGGTGTTTCTGTTTTGAAAGATTCCGTGTGTGATATGAATGATTCCTTTTGAAAATACAAATTAGATAAGTTTTTTAATTTAAAAGATCTTTTGTCATGTTCTTCAGTTTAGAAAGATGGTATATCCTTCTGTTATTTTGTAGAGTATAAGATGGTTTATCCTCTCATAGTTGTTTCTGAGTAAGGATCTTTTTGTATAATTGAGATGGTAAAGTAAAAGTTACACAGTAAAAAAAATAATTGTAATGTATTGCAATGCATAGAAATGAAAGTAAGTATAGACTGATTTATCATTTTTTAAAGAAAGAATTATTTTCATTGTCTTTAAGTATCTAATTATCTAATTATCATGATGAAGGTAGTTAATATGATTTCAGTGCTTGGATGCACTAAAAAATGATTACCTGTGGTGCCTGTATTGTAACTGGTGCTCAAGGAAGTCAGGAGATCATACGTGGAAGTTCAGTCAATAAATATTTCAGGAAGCTCCATTTACCAGACTATCACACTTTGCTTTCCACCCTCTTTATGGCTCTGTGATTCTGTGACATAAGACCGCAGCAACTTCTCAGCCTTCTGCTCATACAAGTGCATATTTACAGACACGTGTATTTATAGACACACATATTGTTTGTATGTGTATATCATATATCTACCTATATTGATTTTGATTCCCATGGTTGTGGAAATAAGCACAAGGCTTCACTCTTTCCTCTTTCATGAAGTTCCTATACACTGACATTGTAATAACCTTGCATAAGATGCACAAAGTTATTTAGCAAATATTACCTTTTACTATTTGTAAAACTCAGCTTTTTCCTTCTTTATTCCTAACAGACTTTGAGTGGATTGTCAGTATATATTAATTATTGTAGAGCAAAGCAGTTCCGTGCAGGAAATGGAATATGCAAGAGACCTACTTAAAACTGCTGAATAGGAAAGAGGGAAGCCAGCAGTTGAGGAGTACATAGCTCATGAGAACACAGTTACAGCTACTAAATACCTCGTGAGAGAAGTGTTAGGATTACTAAGAAAAAGAATAACAAGATAGAATGATCAGACAGCTATGTTCTAACTAGAAATATTCATAGTCCATCAACTAAGAGTATATACTTAAACGTGTTGATCCTTGAACTTGACAATGGCTTTACAGTATGCTTTTTCCTTTTGACATGAGCGACAATAAGATTCATGTCTTTATTTACTGAATTACCTTTTTCTATATAAGAAAAACCTAACCTTCATTACTATGATTCTATCAGAAAAGAAAATAGGACCACAGTAGCATGATTTTAAATCTAAATGATACAGATTGGGCTACTAAATGACTGTTCAGTACCCTTCGTAATAGTAGCATTGAGAAACTGTTGCTCTGTCATGTTACAGATGTCTCTGCTCTGTGCTAAGATCTTTGTCCCTACGCTCAAAATCCAGGGGTGGCGATATCTGCCCAACCTCTCCTATCTGTTAGTGAATGAAAGAGAACTGAAAAAGATGAGTGTTTCACCTCAAAGAGGTGGTGAATTATGGGACGGGGATAAGTAAGAGAAGATGGTGTATTCCTAGCGTTATCTCTATAATAATTTCCATTATGGCTCCTAAATAAGAAGTATGAATGGGAAAAGAAAGGTACAAACAAAAAGGCATTTATTCCCTTCTCACAGCCTCTCAAAGCTCCATTGACTCCTTGTTCAAGTGGTTTAACAGTATCACAGTATTTCTTTAGTACTGTTGCCAGTTGCCCAGCATTAACACAAGAATAAGTGCCTCCAGTTGCTTTCTTACAGGGCGACTTTATATTCTTGTTTCACATGCAGTCAGCATGCTCCCATGATCCCAGGTGTTTTTTGAAAAATACTTGTTGGGAGCCTGAACACTTTCCAGTTTTCTGCATGAGGAAAAGTCAGAGCAACTTACAAGTTGCATTGGTGTGGTTTTTTTTTTTTTTCTTTTTTCTTTTTTGGGTGCCAGGGGAAAGGGGCTCACTATCCATTCTTAATGCTCAGATTGACCATAACATCTCTCGTTTCTGACATACTTACAGAATTGTGTTTATTTCTTCCATATCAGATTAATTCCATCCATGAGGGTTTTTTTGGTCGAGTTTTAAATTTCTGTGTTTATTGTAATTTTTTTTTTTCTTTTCTGTAGTTACAGGGACTTTCTGGCTATTAAGTACTACTCATACACATATTTTTCCTCTGACAGATGGATGTCTAAGACAATTTTGTTTATGGTAGACCATCTCCAAAGAAAATACAGTGTGCATGTACTATATTTAAAAAGAAGAAACACTTGAGAAAATAAGTCTGTTCAGAGATGGTTGATGTGTTTTTCTGAGACCAGGTCTGGTTTTGTGTGTTTTAGACTCCCTGAATTGGGTTTCTAAAAGCACTTCAGTGACCTCAGAAACTCCAGCTCCAGAGCTCTGTTATCCAGAGTTCCAGCTTTCGTTCACAGTAGTTCAGCAAAAAAATTTCCTTAGAAAAAGAGACTGCATGCTGGGAGAAAGTGAAAAGCTCCCTTAGGAAAAGCTCCAGCTACCTTCATCAGTCTTTTTCCAAGATCTTGGCAGCAGTGACTAAACAGTCACATAAAAGAACAGGATATAATAGTCTGTCTGTTTCTTGACAAATAATTACTTAGGGGAAGATATTTTCAGGAGCTGAAATAGCAATTCATTATGCTTGTTTGTTTCTTACTCTCGATTACTTTCTTGCAACAACAAAACCCGCAAGAAGTTACCAGAATGTATCTGTCCAAAGACCTTTTCTTTTTTTTATCCTAAAAGGTGGTGGTAATGGGAACACAAGAAAAGAAAAGAAGTATATATTAATTATTCTTTACCTCATCTTCCAGTGGACAGTGCTATTGGGTCTTCTTGAAATTGACCTTTTTGGCAAAGTTAGAATCACCTGCCATGTGTTTGTCTAATTCATTTTTTGTATTTTGGTATTCAGAACATTCTGTACTAATTGGTCTTACAGATAAGAAGAACCGATTTTTTTAAGATTTACATTTTCATAACACATAAGGAGAAGATAGATTAAACTGAACACCGCTGTAAAGTGCACACTCCATCTTCCATCCCATCTTTGTGAAATCCTGCTAAGAGATTGCTTAAGTGATAGGGAAGAACTGAGTGGTGATTTCACACTGAAGCATTAAGGCATCATGTAGCCCAAATATGTCTTTCTAGTGGATGGATTAGTTTAAGGCCCAGTAGAATTATTTTTATTTTATACATAATTTATCTACGTTTCAGTTACAGTTAGGATAAGTACCTTTTCCTTCATACAGGATACGCGTATCTGACACATATATTTGTCAGTCTGTCTCATTAGTTTTTAGTAGGAGAAAGATATGCAGAGATGGTGAAAGAAGTTGCTAAAAAGCTTTGTTTACCATCTTGTTTTTCTTCAAGTTAATGTCAAGCCCTATGTTAACATCAATCAGATCCTAATTTCAATGAGACAGAGCCATTGTTTGAGCTATGTGTTTGTTGCTTTACAGTAAAAAAACAGCATTACGGGGATAGTTTACCCTGTCTCATTTCTGAAGTGTATGATTCCTTAATTTCTTAAGAACTCAATGTCATCTGATCTTAGTGAAAAAATACAATTTAGAAAGAAGTTTTTGCAAGAAAAATGCTGCCTTCCAAATCCAAACACTAGTTTGAAAAGATCATTGCAGTGGAGTGTTCTGTTAAAACAGAATAGTCTGTATTATCTGTTCTGATTTTGAAAGTAAATGAGAACATCTAATTCTCAATATGAATTAATCACTCAGGAATATGAGTCTTTTTGCTTCCAATATCTGCATTTTCCAAATACAGCAGTTTGTACTGTTCTCTGTTCTTGACTGGATGTCATTTTGTGCTCTTCACAGAAGCTTGTAGATTAATCATCAGTTATACTAGTGATAGTGACTTAGACACTTGGCATGTGAGGAAATAACACAGGCATATTAATAACAATTCTTGAAATGTTTTGAAAGAGTTTGTGATGCAGGCTGCCGTATGTGCTACAGTAGTAATTAAGAAAATACATATTTTTCACAGTGAAATAGTTTCTTTATTTGTTGTCTTGTTTTGTGCTGAGAAACACCTGATTCATTCCTAAAAGTAGTTCCATTAATATAAAATGTCTCCAAGAATAGGCTGTATTTCATCCTCAAATGGAATCTTGCTTTCATAGAGGATTGAATAGTTGATTAGTTTCATTGATTAAAGCATGATCAAGTCAACTGTAACACTTTTTAATAGGAGAATGTACCACCTTCGTCCCTTGTTTCAAATAGTGTTTCAAACAGATATGGGCTGAATTAAGGTAATCTCACGTAATATTGTAGGATATTATTTGGAAGATGTTGATGAGAAATAGTTTGTTGGTGGTTCGCTTTTGAAAAACATTAAAAATCTTGTTTTTTTTTTTGTTTGTTTTGTTTTTTTGTCTCTCAGCCTTCTTTCTTCAATAACATACTCTCCAAAATCAGAACGTAAAACACCTGAGCCTTTAGTACCAGCAGACAGTGACAATGAAAAGGGGGAAAGGAATGGAAAGAAAGTCTGCTTCAGTGTGACAGGTGATGAACAAGAAGATTCTGGTCATGATACTATCAGCAATAGAGATTCTTACAGGTACTTTACTAATAATATTTTTATTTGTATGTCTAACAAATCAAGCCCGTGTGTTTGTATAAAATCAAGAAGAATATAAAAACAAGTGATTCTGACATTTCTAGAATGACTGGTATCAAGATATGTTACAAGACATGTAAAATAAACTTGTTTGCTTATAGATTAGCTATTAGATCTTCAGTGTCCTTAAACTTAATAGGATATTACAGCCAGAGCTATAAAGCTTTTCTTTAGATTACTTGTAAGAAATAGAATGTTTTTGTTATGACGCTCCCCAACAAAATCTGAATGTGTTCCATGGAAAGCAAGAGGCCACGGCCACCATTCTTGCTGATCTCAAGGAAAAAGAAAAATCTGATTCTCAACACATACTCTTTTTCTTCTTCTGGTCAATGTTGTAGCAGCATCCCACATGTAGAATTCATAGTGCATCATCCCTAATGTGAATTAAAATGCAAAGAAATTTGAAAAGGAAGAAGTAATTATATCAAGCACAGGTCTTTGTAAAGACAATCTCTTGATGCTTAGAGAGAATTGATTAATTACACTTGATGTGAAATCTAAATTAAATTTTAGCTGTAAGTAAAATAAGACTCTATTATACAATGGCTTTTCCAAAAGTAATGCTTCCTAATTTATTATCTTTACCCACGACAAGGTGGATGTTGGTGGTTTGGCTGACTAGAGGTTGAAACTTTCCACCAGTATTCCATTGCATTTTGTTGCTGTGTGACAGATGGCAGCAGAGGGGCAGACTGACAAAATGGCATCTGACATGGAAGTGTGTACGAAGCAAAAGTCTGTCACTGAATTCCTCCTTATGGGAAAAAACAGCATTGACATTCATCAGTGTGAATGTGAACTCAGTAAGGTAGTGGGTGATGCACTTCAGCAGTAGTAACAGCAACAATGGGTCACCTCCGCTGGTGCAGATTTTTAAGAGCGCAGCATGCAGGCTTTTCTTCATTTCTGGTGGTTATGCATGGTTAATGGTGGCGACTGTGTTGAAAAATAGTGTTTTGTAGCTGAGAATTTACTTTATCAACTAGTGTTATTGTGTTCTTTGTATCAGTTGTAGTTTCCATGAAAATAAACAGGAGCCATTACTTTCGGAGCAGTGAACCATGATAATGAACACCCATAGATTGATCTAAAATTAATGCCTTGTGTTTATTTCAATGGCTATGTATGTTCGTTATCATGGTTCATTATTATGACTAGAAAGTAGAATCACTTTTTTTTTTTTTGCCTTTTTAGACTTTTTTTTTAGTTTCTTTAAATAATAACATTTGACAAAGCTTGAAATTTTCAGATCCCATTGTGACATTATTGTAATTAGTATCCTAATTTCAATTGTTAGAATGCCCTAATTTTATGTTGTAGGGCCTCATTCTAAACCTTACAACACACACACACACACACACACAAAAGAAAAAAAAAAAAAGCAGAATAATATGGCATATAGTTGTTATGTCTAATCTGTTTCTCATTTTCCCATGTTTCATTTTCTCATACTTAGCACAATCCTGTTTTAAATAACCTTCATCTTCCCTTTGGGGACTTTTGTATGTGAACAGAATTAGTTAGAAAACATTTCTTAATATCCAGCCAGAAATTCTTAATAATCCTTGGACTGTTCATCCACTGTAGGAACATGTTACTGATATTTTTTTCATCTATTTAATGGATTTGATTGTAATTATGCACATTAGTTCAATTTAACATTTTCCCCACTCACTTGTAGCTGACTAGGTAAGTTACTATGCCAAAAATAGTAAGGGTAACTTCTATTTTTACAAAAATAAACAAAACAAATAGGGAGCTTGTGAATGAATGAATAATTGTAGCAATATATATAAAATATACCTATTTATGTCTTGATTTATGGTACACCCAATTCATGGAACCAGAGCCAATTCCTTACATTTAAATGTGCTTTAGGTACATTTGTACATGATCTTGTATTCACTGGGGTTTTTAAGACTCCCTCTACTGGATAATTACTTGATCATTTCCCGAATCTAGACAGTCTTCTTGAAGTGAATAAATCATTCACTGTTGAAGACTTAGAATTCAATTTTTTCTTCATAGTTTTTTCAGTACAAAAGGTTAAGTTTTACTCTGTGCTGCAGAAGTAGATATGGTCTCTGCCTATTTTCAGTATGGAACAATTTATTATTGAGAGAGAGGACGAGGTGAATGAGTGTAGTATCTACGGCAGAGAAAACAGCAGGAAAAAACTCTCAAAATTTAATCTCCAAATCTCCTTACTAGACCAATATGGGTGAAACTTTTTATGCATAAAAATTTGCACTGAAGTTATATATGTAAACGTCTACATCTTTCACAGAATGAACATTTGGAAAAGCTGGGCTAATAAAATATATTTTGGCTGTTGTGGTTTAACCTAGCAGCTGGCTCAACACCACGCAGCCCTTTGCTCACTCCCCCACTTCCCAGTGGGATGAGGGAGAGAATAGAAAATAAACAAAGTGGATCTTGTGGGCTGAGACAAAACTATCTGCTAAAAGAAAAAGAAAAGGATAATATATGTGTGAATGAATATAACAAGTGGTGCACAAGCAATTGCTCACCACCCCTGACCAATGCCCAGCTAACTCCCTTCTTAGTGAGTGGAATAGTTGAGATGAACTTCTGTCGCCTTCAAAAACTCCTTCTGCATAATGTTGTATGGTATGGAATATCCCTTTGACCAGTTTAAGTCAGCTGTCTTGATTCTGTCCACTCCCAGCTCCTTGGCCCTTCGATGTAAATGTCCTCGGCTCTGTACAACACTGCTTAGCAACAACTATAAACATTGGTGTGTTATCAGCACTGTTCTTCTAGAACCAAAATGTAGTATCATACCAGACACTCTGAAGAAAGCAGTTCTGTCGCAGCTTGAAACTAAGCCTGATAGAAATAAGTAGTTTGTAATTTGAGTTTCTCTGCTAGTGAAATGAATTAAATCTGTTATAAGCCCAATATGAGTTCTAGTTTGCAAGTCATAAAACCAGAGTACTTGGTAATATTGTATTAGTTATGGACTGAATACAAAATTTAAACGTAGAGTTACTAAATTGTTTGAGGCAATAGATTCAAAAACTGTCACTCATGTAAGAAAATTTGTTTCACATTGAAAGTACATACTTTCGGTCTGCAAATACTTGCTTGCAGTGTAAACTTAACAATAAAAATGCTATCGAGTTAGAGAACCTAGTTGTCTGAGCTCTACCATGACTGTAAATTATGACAGCCTGAGTACAGAGATCTTTACTGTTAATAAAAAAATTGTAAGGAGCGTCTCATCATTAGGGTCAAAAACAGAAAAGGGAAAAAATGTCTGTAATTTTGATATAATGCCTGTGTAAAAGGACATGGCTTTAATTCTGCTTTGTTTTGTTTTCCAAGCGATTGCAACAGCAACAGGAACTCCATTGCGTCATTCACCAGCATTTGTAGCAGTCAGTGCAGTTCTTACTTTCACAGTGATGAAATGGATTCAGGTATGTTTAGAGAAGTCAGCTATTAATCTGTCATTGGTTCCTTTTACTCAGGTTTGTTCTTTTCATTTACCTGGCAGTTTTGTTGCTGTTTTCGTTATAAAAATTGCCTCCTCCTTGGAAATAGAAGTATGTTGTTTTGTTTCTGCCTAGCTAGAGCTG
Organism: Tragopan temminckii; assembly: GCA_028571105.1. Classification (NCBI taxonomy): domain Eukaryota; kingdom Metazoa; phylum Chordata; class Aves; order Galliformes; family Phasianidae; genus Tragopan; species Tragopan temminckii. The sequence goes on from JAOWBP010052387.1 coordinate 29,516, forward strand.
CACTTAAAGAGTTCTTCTGTGAAAGAGACAGCATTCCAGCATCTCTGTAGATAGATTGAATTAGTCAGAGCTCTTAGCGTGACTGCTTTTAACCACTTTCATGCCCTGACCTTGTCAGAGAGTTATGTTGCACAGAGTAAGGATCATTTTAGGTGAGCACAGAATGCTTGCCCAGCCTGCGTCAGCATCCAGAATGCAGGATATGGCTGTGTATGTTTGTTGGAAGGAATGTGAGACCACATAGGAGCACATTTTTGTTTATGCCATGACAAATTGAATTTAAATAAATGCAGCTGCTAATAGGAATGAGATGGGATTTAACTGCATGGAGTACAAGGTCATATACTCAGGGACTAATAATAAAAATATTTGCTCTAAGCTCTTAGTTTATCATTTGGGAATGATTTAGAAACAGAAAGAACTGGGCATATTAGTTGAATATGAGCCAACGCTGAGACTTGGTCATAAAGAAAGAAAACTTTAATGCTGGTCATATCAGGAGAGGTTTTTTTAGGAAAGTATTATGACATTATGCAAGGTATCTGAGATACCTTATGAATAATGTAATTCTAGTCAGCTACTTTCAAGAAATTTGAAGAGTGGAGACAAGATACAGAGAAAAGGGATGAAGAAAACACAGGGTCTTTATCTTCAACCTAGTGTACTGACAAACTGATAAGATCTAGTGAAGCAACATTCTGAAGTACTGCTTTTAGGTACCTTAAAATATAGGTGTCAAGTGCAGATACGGTGTTAATGTTGATAGGTATTGCCACTCAGTGAACTCCCACTCTCTGAATGACTTAATTTTCTTTTGCTTCCGAAGCTAGCGTGGCTGACTTCAGATTGGAGTTCTTTGGCACTGTGCTCCATTTGTTACTAATAAAAGCTTGTGAAAGGTTATAACTGCTGCCTATAAGGACATCTAAAAGAGCTGAAAAGAGAATCAAGGAGACAAAACTGCTATTTAAGTGTTTCACTGACATAAGAAAAATGAGTCTAGATTGACCAGGAATAAATTTGGGTTATAAATTATCAAGTGGCTACTTGTTATCTGTCACTGTAACAGCAAGGGGGAAAACCAGTTGCAAGCTCAATTTTTCGCAGTTTTTGAAACAGTTCAGTTTGCATCACCTGTTGTCTGAGAGTGCAAGTGACTAGGGCTGTGACCTAGGAGAGTCCTCTGCATTGTCTTAGAAAACAATTTTCTGTGTACCGCTAAAAGCTTTGTATCAAATACAGGGTTTGGTTACTGTGTTGTTTTTAAGTACCAAACTATCAGAACCATTTCAGTAGTAAGAGCATTAAGATTGTGAAGAGTCAGTTCCTATAAAAATTTCTTGTTTTTTGGTGACTTTGTGGTTTGCACTATTCATGCTAATTTGCTGTTTAGTCTGGGGCTGTGTTGTCCAGCACAGAAGAATCTTGTGTTGTGGTCATAGGATCACTGGGGTTGGAAGGGACCTCTTAAGATCATCCAGTCTAATCCGCTGTTCGAGCTAGACCACGTTGCCTAAATCCACGTCCATTTGCATTTTAAATATGATCCTTTCTCTAAGTGCTATTTCTGTATTATTCTGTGTGCCTAATGCAAATTACCTGGGGAAAACAATTGCATACTGTGGGATTGTGTTCAAGAAACATTTAGATGTTGTACTGAGGAACATGGTTTAGTGGGGAAATGTTAGTGATAGGTGGATGGTTGGACTGGATGATCTTGGAGGTCTTTTCCAACCTTGGTGATTCAAAATTCCATTTTGTGATTCTGAATAATGCACTGTGTTTACTAGAACTATAGTGGGTGTAGTCCTGAAGGCCTAAGTATCAGTATATGTGCAAGGATTACCAGATTACCCAGGCTATAAATATTTTGGAAAATGTGCTGAACCTTCTAAACAACTTTTAATTTTAAAATATTTTTCAGGTGATGAGCTTCCCATAAGTGTTAGAATCTCTCACGATAAACAAGACAAGCTCCATAGCTGTTTGGAACATCTTTTTGGTCAAGTATGAGATTTTTTTTTTTTTGGCTTTAGTGATAACATTCATATTTGAGCTAAAATGTCTTTAGCAATTTTTTTTTTTTTTACTTTTGCTTTCCACTGTTTGTTGGGATGGTATGTATTTACTCCTTCTCCTTCTGTCTTTCTGTAAATAGTTCAAAACTACTGATTAAACAGGCCATTGTATTTAGTAGCATTCTCTAGTCCTGAGTTTTAACTACAGCAATTAGGTAAGAAAGCATTCAAAGCTGTTTTCTTCTAGTCTGTGTTTCTCAAAGAAAGAATTTCAGATCTCTGTTATAGAAAACACCTGTCTCACAGAACTTTGATCCCAACAGGTTGATTCAATTGTCAGTCTTCTGAAAGGACCAGCTGTGATGAGGGCCTTTGAACAGACAAAACACTTTACACCGGGCCGAGGCTTACAAGGTAACAATTTTATCTATCTGAATCAAAAGGCATCTTGAAAAGTATATGGATGTGGCCGTGTACTCCTTGACCTGGATGTTAAAAAACTGATTTTTGCTTATTTTTGTCATATTATGTGATAATTGATCTTGAAAAATTTTAAGTATATTTTAGACTTAGTGGAAAACCTGTTTCTAACACTTTCATCGTTAGGTATATATTTCATATTTCTTGGAAAGTCACCTTTAGATTGTAGATTCTGAACTAGCTATAGAATTGCTGAGTTTTTTGAAGTAAGGAGCTGATTTTGTGTCTTTATTACATATTTGTCTCAATTTTTGATCTATTTTAATCTGTTTTGTAGACATTTTTGTACATATTTTATTTATGAAGTTGATTTAAAATTTGCAAATGTAAATTTATAGTCACAATAATATTTATACAATTTATGTACTTATATAAATATTACTGATTTAATAAAAAAAAAAAGTGTAATTTGAGATACTCTGCCACTACTTGCATAGTTGCTAATCCTGTTCGTATAAATAGGCAAGTGTTGATAGCCATAAGATTGTGATGAAAAACGCTATGGACTTCTTTTAGCAAAGAGTTAAATATAATTAAAAAGAAAGGTCAGTGGGAGGCAGAATGTTGTATTGTTGTGTATAACTGTGCAGTAGGTTTGATTATGGATTATTTGACCCTGCCACATGTCTTTTTGCAAAGAAAGCTAACTGTAAATGGCAGAGAGCAGATCTCTGACTTCTACAGATCACCAAAATCCCACTGAAGTCAACAGAACATAGTTAACTGCACACCAATTACCTGGTCTTTTGAAGCCTCAAGTACTCAGTGAGTTTGTTTGGAAGTCAGCATAAACTCTTTCTCTTATTTACCTTCTTTTTTTCCATTTTCAATTCTGGGACCAAGATTCTAAGAATGAACCAAGAGCATTTGTGCTTACTTAAGTTTTTCAGTGTTTCAGGCTAAGCATGTGACAGACTAACAAAACATGAACCTTTCAGTGAGATAATAAATGTTCAATTAGTCACAAGGTATGGACGAGCTGGATGTTTTATTCTTGGTGTTCATGAACTTCTGGAACAGTACAAGGGGCACTTGAATGATTTAAGTGACTAGGTCAAAGAATAAGTAATTTTGTCTTAATTAAAATTTAATTTTCTAATTGGATTAGTTTTGCATACACTTGCCTCTAAAAGTTCCGGGCTCTCTTGCTCCATGAAGACAGTCACCTTCTGTCTTAAATACCTGGTTCAGAAGGAGCTATTTTTTGGATTGTTGCTTTCTTTCTCCTTTGACTAAGTGGGGAACTTAGACAATTGTTAGGCTTGTCACTCTGACTGTAACAAGAGTTAAATAAGAAGACCTCTTCATGTGGTGTGAAAGCATTTAGAAAGAAATAATGCTTTCCTGTGATTTTTCTCAAGAGATTTATATGGAAGAAATATTGTTTTTATTTTTGCATAGAGTTTCAGCAGGAAATGGAACCGAAGCTTAGCTGTCCAAAGAGGTTACGACTTCACATCAAGCAAGACCCTTGGAACCTTCCCAGCAGTGTCCGGAGTCTTGCCCAGAGTATCAGAAAATTTGTTGAAGGTCAGTAGGAAGAGCATGGCCATAAACAAGCACTCAGTTTATGATGTAGATCCTGGAAAAGGGAAGGGGAAAGATACAATTGCTTGTTTAAACACCTGAATGTGAGCATTTTTTTTATGCTAATTGTAACAAGATTAGTGGAATATGTCTCAGCTGCCTGATGCTTACCCTAGATACTGAAGGGAAGAAGTTTTCAGATAAGTACAGGGAGTTTGACTGATTTGTCATCTTCACGGGACAGATGGGGCTTTCCTTGAAATTAAAATCCTTTTTTTGTACCATCTTAAGTGGAAAGATGAAGACTCTGCAGAATAACCTTTGGCCTTTTTCTTCCTCTTATCTGTCATTGTTCTGGAATCATTGTCACTTGCTCAGTCTATCACATCTGGTGCCATTATTGCTCTTTCTTTACCTCCCTCCCACCAGTGTCTCACAGTTACTTAGTGCTTTGCTCTTCCTTCCCACTAACTGACAATGTGATCTGTGCTTTCCTACAGTCTCCTGGCTTCATAAGAAAGTGACATGGATTTCCTCACCAAAAAATTTTACCTGTAGCTTCTGCTTTATTTCTTGTACTGTTTGACAGTGAAACAGAAATAATGAGTCAAATGATCTGTATAGAACTGTTTGCACTAGGAGTCTATGTGGGAATAAAGAATTGTGTCAGATCTAACTTTGAATGATTTGTCTGTATGTTTATCTTTCATTTTCTTGCTAATTTCCATGGTGCTTCATTAAGAAACAATGAAAAGTTGGATCACTAAAAAAAAAACTTTCTGCAAAGTTTTACTAAGATAAACCTCCAGAAACCAATCCATCAAAGCAAACTCCTCCTCATCTGATTTATTTATTTTTTTTTCTCAGATCAGAAACAGTCATATTTTCAGACTGGGATAGAAAATTATAAGAACAACCACAAGAGTGGCTCTTGTTTATAGGGTCAATCACAGTGGGCTGATTGTTTAATACTAAGAATACTTATTTTAATTTAATTATGGTTGCCACAGAGTGAAAAATGAATAAGTATTTTTGGGACTTTTTTTCTGAAGAGCTGTTTCTAGTTTCTATCAAACTATATTCAAATATTAATTGTGGTTTGTTTCAGAGTTTGGGAGGAATGAAAATATCTTTAACAGTCTTTCACTGCCCCTCTTCTAAAGATTTTTATGAAGCCTGACAGACAATCTTTTGTATACATTGTTTGCCTGTAAATAGCATTAATGACCAATTTCATCATTGACCTTATACCCTTATTTTGGACTGAGATTATTCAAATGAATTTGGTTTTAAGTCTAGTACAGAATTTCATGGGGCAGTTCAGTAAGGTCCAAATGAATCACCACCTTTCCATTATACAAGATTTACAAGATTTCACTTTTTCAAATGCTACTATAATGTAATAGAGATATTTATCAGAAAGAGTCTAGAAATCTACTGAACATTTTCCTTGTGTTTCAGAAACTAGGATGAAAAATAGATTTTCTCTGTTAACAATTTATAGTAGCTAACTTTATTGCAATTGTTGTGCTTGTAAATGGTGCATGGCTCAGAGATCAGAACATGAAAAGGCATTATTCTTGTGTTCAAGGACAGTGTGCAATCTGCCTCATCTTTACTCATCACTGTGTCTTGGAAGTTATCTGCCAGTTTTAAATATTCTTGGCTCTCCTGTTCCATCCATGTCACCTAAGCGTTTGTCAGAGATTTGTAACACTGGTTCTGTGCCATCTTTTTAACCAAATAATTTGTTTTATGGTTAAGTTATCATCTGAAGCTGTTTATTCAACATTAATAGTCTTTAAAGGTTCTGTATTGTGTTTGTTTTTCTTAGTTAATTCTTATTCCGCCTCCTACTTATACCACTCATACTTGGTGCTGAGAATCTAGAGGAATGTTATCTAAGTCTTCATCATCATTTTGATCTATCTGTGGGACCAAGGCCTTCAAGTGATGGGAAGGAGACCCGAAATCAAAAGATTCTTGTGGCTTCCCTGGCACAAATAGTGTGAAGGAGAAATAGGAGAGTGAAAGTGAATAATTGCTTAGTTTACAAGGCATGACTGGACAGGTATATTTAATTCAGTGCTGAAAAGATTCAGAGCAGAAACGTGTCCCTCGGGCAGTTTTGGAGGCTGCTGTCATTTAGATAGGCTTAGGCTTGTATAAATTAAACGTGAGACAAAGCCAGCGGCTGCATCTAACTAAAATCAGATGAGCAGAAAGCAAGGTTAAAAATGCTATAGCAACTACATTTTCCCCTCATATCTGCATTTTTCTTCTCCTTCCTACTTTTGCCATTATGTGATGTGCTCACATATGGTCAGGATACTCAGAGGAGTTCTGTTCTGAGCTGTTTCTGGTTGGAAGCTTAACACATGGTACAACAATTAACTTTCTTTTTTTCTCTCTTATTTGCATTTTTTTCCTTTTTCCCTCTTATTTCAGAAGAAACAAAGTATGTGCTGTGTTTGACTGCTTGATTGGGCTTAAGCCTCTTTTGAGCAAGTTGAACAAAGTCTTGGGATATTCAAAGCTGTCTGAAGTATCTTCATGTTTGTTCCTAAGTAAAGTGATATTTCAATAATCAAAAAGATGTATTTGTCTCTTATATCAGGTTCTAGAGAAAGGAAGCAGAGGAAATCACAGATAGAAAACCACGGTGAAAAATAGTTGTAAATAATGTGCTTAACCGGTGCTGATGAGTGCTGAAGTAAAGCAGAGATGGATGTTTTCAATAAATACGTCTCTGTACTGGAAACCAACTCATTTTTATTTTCAGAAATATGCCACAGACTATTGTGATATATATATATATTTACTTACTCTTCTGTTGCCTTGTAGAACATGTTATATTAGATTAGACTGATTAGTAAATTAATGCAGAAGGAAACATGGGATCCTCATGAAAATGAATTTTAGGTTTAGGAAAATGAATTCTAGGTTTAATACCTAGATCTTGGTACTCTTTTTATTTAATTTGTTTAGTGAAGAAATGAAGAAACATGAGAATGCCTTGAGGATGAGACAGTGATTGTTTTGACCAGTTAGTTTTCTTTTTATTAATACTAGGAAAAAAAAAAAAAAAGTAAACCTTCCTTCAGAGTAACTTTAAAACACGTGGGGATTGCCTTCTCTCTTGTCAGTTGTACTATCATATAATTAGAGGAGAGTTTACCATGGTTGCAGTAGAAGTGAGCCTGGGAAGGCTAATCAAGGTGATGGACTTGAAGAGTCCTGTGATTAAATGGCATACAGATTCTAGGAGGATTTATCTGGAGGTAAGTAACTTAAGGAAAAATGAAAGTTCTCATTTAGAGTGACTGGGACTACTAAATTGTTATACCAGAGAAGGTGAAGACAAATTCTTGGCTGAGGCAGATCCTGGAAGATGAAGTACTTTTTTTTTTTCTTTTTTCTTTTTTTTTTTTTTCTTTTGTGCAGGAGAGAGCAGTAGTCACAGCAGGAATTCAGTGGTTGATGAATAGAGAGAAAATAACGTAGGTACAAGATTTTGAAAGTACATGAGATATGTGACGTGGAAATCACAGAGTACAGGAAAAACAAAATGAGGGATGACTAGAGTAGGAACCAGGAAAATCAGCCTGATGGATGGGAAGAAAGGGAACTTTTGGAAGCATAACAACAGAAAGATGTAAGGAGAGCAAAGTTAAGCTTCTGTAAATGCTTCCCTTCGCTCTCCCTCTCTCCACCCTGCTAAATAAAAGTAGCATATTTAAAAATGATGTTCTAGAGGAAGTCAAAGCTAGTCACACAGCCTGATGAGGAAGTGCAAGTTTTTTGCTAACAAATTAATTTTAAGTTTAAACAGGGAATACTGTTCTTTTGAGAAGGGTCGCATTTATTTTAACATGGAGTGTAGGAGCTTTTTAGTCATTGAAGGCATAAAAATATATTTCAAATGAAATACTAAAACATGAAATACAAATCTTTGTGTTACTACAAAAATATCTTCATATGTGAGAAACAAAATAAAACTAAAATCTAGCCTTCAAGATAAAAGTTTTTCTAACAAAGACCAAAATAGTGTGACGGGGGGGAAAAAATGTTGAAAGCTTCTTGTATTATGTAATATATGATCTAAAGAGAAATTGCTGGGAAGTTATTCCTTTCCATATGCCATGTAGCAAGAAGGGCTGAAAACTTCTGTAGCATTTGGAATTTGTTGAAAAACAGGCAATTGACAGACATCCAAGGTTCTCTTCCAACCCCAGGTAAGTCTCTACTTAAACAAATAACCTAAAAATATTCTCTTGCCTGAGGGTATATTTGAAATGGAGAAGACTTCTAGCAGTGATAAAGGCAAGTCGATGCGTCCTATAGTTCTCCTGTAAGCAATAAATCATTTGTAGATACCTCGAATGCTTTTGAATTTGGAGATCCAACAAATTTCATATAAAACAAGCTGCAAATAATAGCCTCACTGTGTCTGAATTCTTCAGTCAGGAAATACTTTTTCCTTTCTTGTATTTTCAGTTACTAAGCTAAATGTTAAGTGGAGTACATCTCAGCTGCCTGAGATCTGAAGTTATTAGTCTCTTTAATTATTTCTCAAGTGACAGAAAGCAAAGGCAAAGATTTTTCACCAGGCAATTTTCAAGAGTAATCATTAATGTTGATTCTTGTATTTGAGATTCTGTGGGCAGGCATTTTGGAAGCATAGGTATTGTTAGTTCCTTTCTTAGTGTGTGTACAGTATGGCTGAAGATCAGGCTGGAAAGGTTTTGGTATTTTTAAGCATAGTCACCAAATATTAAGTACCACTTTTAGGGAAGATTCCAGCTTTGAATAGGTATGGTCAGTCACAGAATCCAGACTGTGCTGTTGATACTGTCAATTCCATCACCTGAGATGAATGTATACTATATAACAACTGTCTGTATTCCTATTCTTGGAATAGAACTGCATAGAAACTTGGGCATGTGCAAGAAAGACGGGCAGGATGTGAAAGCATGTGAAATAGTGACATGTTCCTCAGGCACTTACTGTAGAAAAACTGATGTGCTGGAAATTTGACGCTCTGAGGTTATGGTAACTCTGGTACCATATAGATGGGAGGAATCACTTCAGCATGAAAACTTTGACAAATCAAAAATAAAATGGGAAAGAAAAGGGTTGTTTTGCTTTTTATATACTGGATTTTTTTCTTTTATTTAAAACAGTATAAGTGGATGTATAAAAAGCTTTTGTCAGTATGATGTTTGTTAAATTTGTACCTTTTACTATATGAATTGTTAAGCAAAACCAAATGTTACAAGGAAAACAGTATGCTGAAAACTGAGAATTAAGTGAAAATGTGATTTCTAATTTTTACTGGATACTTTGATAAAGATGAAAATGTCACGTTATCCTCATGTTGAAGTATGTAATCAGAGAGCAAGGGGGAAAACTGGAGTAGTGTGGGAATTGATAAAAACAGGTCTTGTCTTTCAAAGTCTTAAGACAGAAATTCTTCATATGTGCACTTGCATTGACCAGCAGGTACTTGTGTACTCTGAGATAGGAGTTGCTTCTTCATGTGTTTTTTTCTCATTGTCGGTTCTTTTGATGCTTATTGGTTTTATCAAGTCAAATATAAAACTGAGTGAAATTGAAACTTAGAGCTGTTTTGTAGTTATAGGATAGGATGGCATACACAAGAATTTGGAAGCTACTTTTATATGGAAGAAATTCAAATGCATAATTACGTTGGTGAAAATACTTTTAACTGTGATGACTTCAATATACTTCCTTTTTTCTTTTTTCTTTAAGAGGTGAAGG
>JAOWBP010052387.1:39421-51056 GCA_028571105.1 Tragopan temminckii
TTACGTTGGTGAAAATACTTTTAACTGTGATGACTTCAATATACTTCCTTTTTTCTTTTTTCTTTAAGAGGTGAAGGCACGGATACTCTTGGCACTTCTGGAGTATACAGGTAATTTTGCTTATTTTGGGAAGTGACATTGACAATTTTTATTTGTTTGTTTGTTTTGTCAGAATAGAGAAAGGGGTAGAATATCAAATATAACTTGATAGTAACTAGCATTACTCCTGTGTTTACAGTGAAGATTCCCGAAGGATACAATTCCAAAGATCATTCTATCAAACTTGCGCATTCGATGTTTAAGCAGAGCACATTCTCTGGCTATACAGTTTGAATATTGGCAGGTGAAATAGCTGCCAAATTACTAAGCTTGTGCGAAGTACTTCTTCTGTTTTCCTTCTTTTGTGCTCTTCCCCTTTTTACCATCTTTTTTTTTCACTTCATTCCCAACTCTTTCCAGACTGCCTTGCTATTGTAACCTGTACCTTTCCTTTTATTGTTCTCATACTGTGTACCTGAGACAACATAATGGAGTGCAGTTTGTGGTTTTTTTTTTAACATCCTTGCTTTCTCGAAGGGATCTCAGAGTTCTGTGATTTACTTTAACTTCATCTCATACAGCTTTAAATGCACAGAGTGTGTATATTTGTCTGCAAAAATACATGAACTAAATTAGTGTTTAGAAAATAATACTTATGACGGAAGGTTCTGTGTGTGATCTGTAGGTGCATATGTGACTAAGAAGCAGTCATAGCTCATTGTAGAAGCTGATTGTTGTAACATCAGCATCATATAAATATGTTATTATTTCATGATTTCATGACATTAGATTTTATAAAGGAGAGTATAATATTTCTTCTTCATATTTCTTTCAAATTTTGTAAGAGGTTTAAAATAATTTTTTAGGTCGGTTAAAATAAGAAGTGACCTGAAAAATACCCCAGGCTTGATTTCTTTTTTCCCCTATAAGCTGTTTTTCCTATTTACGTGATGAAGTTCATAAATTCTGTAATTTATTTTGTATCTTTTTTTGTGAAAAAAATCCTGAAGTGCTCTTGTATGCAGAATCTGATATTCAAGTAGTATTAGATAAGATTTCAAAATGAGGTGTCAGAGAAACAAGAGGGCTGCTTCAGAAGCAGACAGTGTGGAGGAAGGCCCTGAAAATCAGCTGCTGTTAGACAAATAGCAATAACACTGAGCAAGGCAAGGTTAGAGAATGTGTTTTGGCCCCAAATCCCTAAGCACTGCAGTGACATTGGAAAGATTTAGATTACGTAGAAGCCAGTGGGATTTCTGAAGCAGGAAGAGAGTGGTGTTTTTAAAGGTGAAAAGTCTGTTTGCACTGGATTCTGCACAGCTTAAGGGACTGATAATGGAGTTATATTTTAATAATCAAAATTGAAAGGTAGGAAAAGGGACAGAATATCTTTCAGAAATAAATGGAGTCCAAGAAAAGTGCATTTTTAAGGTCAAAGTTAATTTTGTGACTTATGCAATTAAATTGCCAGCCCCAAAAAAATGCAAAAGAAGAGATAAATCTCTTAGAGGCAGAGGAACCTAAATTGTGGAGAAAGATTTTAGGCTTTGGAAAGACCTCTGTCATCCAATCTTTCTCTCTCACTATGAGAAACATTAAGTCTGCCTGTACCTTCTGTGATTGACGTTTGCCTAACAGCTTATAATGATAAAAAATACTTAAAGATTTTGAGGAATTGGAATAAGGAGGAAGTACTGAATATTTAACAACAGGATTCTGTGCTTTATTTGAGAACGTGTTTCCTTTTCTAACTGTTTTCAGCTCTAGCTAACCTGATGTCTGTGCCCTCCAGAATAAATTGATAGATTAGCTAGACCCTATTTTAAATCTTCTGCTAAGGGTTCCATAGACTTCTACCTGGGGAGCTGCCTTGGACTTTCCTGACTGCATAAATCTCTACTGCTTCCTGGATATGTGATGCTGCTTTCTGCTTCCTTTATAGATTTCATATTCATATGATTGTGTCCTGCTAGCAACACTTCTGTACCCCTTGTCTGCAAATTATGGCAGATAGTCTTCATCTGCCCTACACAGCTGGACACTAAAATTGATGAGATGACAGAGTCATGTTAAGAACTTCTATCTGTTTTTACTTTCCTGTATTAAGTAAATGTTTTTGTGTCCTCCTGGTTTTCCCACAGCACCAAAGAGATGTGACTCACATCCATCACCTTCTAACATTTAAAGTGCATGAAATTAATGGAAATACATGGAAATTTGAAGTGGAAAAGGATAGTTCTGGTCATGAAGTACTACTTACTTGAATAACATTAGGCTGTAAAGTTGTCATTATCTTGGGCTAAAAACCAAGTTATTTTAAATAAAGAAATCCGTTCCAGTTACTTTACTGTTAATTAATCTTCTGCTCCATCTCTGCTTTGCTTTTCCTATTTTGGCTTTTATCCATCACAGACAGCGAGATACAACTGAGGCGAGACATGGTCTTCTGTCAGAGTCTAGTGGCCACAGTCTGTGCTTTTTCTGAGCAACTTATGGTGGCCTTAAATCAGATGTTTGACAACAACAAAGAATATGAAATGGAGACGCTGGAGGCCAGCAGAAGGTGGTTGGAACAGATAGCTAGTGCGGGTGTTCTCCTTCATTTCCAGTCACTGCTGTCACCTAACCTGGTAAGAACACTCACACAAAGTACTTGCAAACAGCCGATGTTTGTTCCCCAAGCCAGGAGCATGATTAAACACTCTTTGTTATAAATGTGTTTTTCTGTGTCCTTTGTGCTTAGCTTGTCACTTAATTAGGTGCTATTTGGGAAGCTTGTGATTTAGATAATTGCAAATAAGGGAAATGTTTGTGATATGGGAAATATGTTATTCATAAAGACAGTATTACGTTGGTTTTAATTTAGAAGATACTGAATGTACCCACGATTCCCCACTGCTGTCATCGTGTTCCTTAGCACTGAATGCAATATTAGGTGATAACCAGAATTTGAGTTTGCAGTAAGTAGCAATACAACAGAAATGAAATACCTGTTTTGGATACCTTTGAGTGACTAGGTATGCTAGTCTGCATTGCCCCTGGCACAGGGCAGATTCTCATAGCCTCTTGGGATAACTGAAAGTCTGCTGTTTCTTCACAGGCTTGGCAAAGAGCCATGGCTGACAACACAATTTTAAAAAGGACATAGCTTTACAGTCCTGTAATCCCCAGCTAAACAAAGTGCTTCTTCAGCTGTTTAAGATACCTCTCACACTAGACTTGTTCCTGCTAACCTGAAGAACTCTAAAGCAGTTTGCAGAATCTGGTCTGTGTCAGTCTTCTCAAACTCTTGTTTAGCTCCATAAAATTAACTGCTGTTTTATAGTTGTCACATGGTTTTCTTGTGCTAGTGTTTAGTCTTACTGTTAAGCTTTAAGATCTGTTAATAATGTGTGTCAATATTTCATTGAATTGACCAACATTGGACGTGAGATCAAACTTCACAAACCAATGTCAGATTTGTACATCTTACTGCATAAAAGTCCAGAAAAATGATAATGTTCCTAATATCAAAAGTTATTTTTCCTTCTCTGTCTCATCATCAAATTGCTAAGGAGATGTCCTTTCAAAACAGAGGAGTTTTACTTAGGTTGCTCCAAAAGTAATTCCTCCTATCTATTTGCAGGGATATTGTAACAGATACAAGAGCACAATAACACTATTTGATAGAGCAAATTGTCAGCTACAAAACACTTTTTCATCCCAGTCCCCATTAGCTATGCATTTTCACTAGCAGTGAAGAAGAGCCTGCATGCCACACTTGTAAAATCTGTACCAGCTGTTGCCACTACTGAAACGCACCAACCCCCCTCACTATGCTCACATCCCCCGTTACCGGAGTGTAACATAAGTGTTCAGCAAAAGTAAAAGGATATCAGTGGGTGCCTTTTTCTCTGTATGGAGGAATTCAGTTCCACCCCTTTGCTTCCTACGTACTTCCATGTCAGATGCCATTTTATCAGACTGCCCCTCACACGGCAACAACATGTAATGGAATATTAGTGGGAAGGTTCAGCCTCTACTGCCATACCACCAACAACATCCACCTGTGATGCTGTAGGACAAAGTAATAAAATACAGTCAGAACAGTCCTTGTATAAAAATAAAGATATTTCTAAATTACAATCATGAAGTCTATGGTATTGTTGAAGAGCACTGATCTTAGCTAGTATAAGCGCCAGTCTCACAGGCAGTCAAGCTACGTGCATGTTCTTATAAGGGACAGGGTGTTAGGATGAGTTGTTCTGACTTAAAAACAGCTAAATCACTGCCTTTTAGAAACAGAAGGGATGTTCTCTACATAAGAAGTATGTGAAGAAAGCATGATCTGGGGATCTCCTGCTCCTGTCTTCTCTTGGATGCTTTTTAGCACCACTCAGCACCAGACTGTCCTGGTGCTTGTGTCCTCAGTGTACAAGAGTAAATTCATCTGATGCTTACGACTTAATATGTGCTTAGTTGTGTCATCAGTAAATAGCCTTTTCTTTGCATCCCTGAATACTTCTGTTTTTCCTTTCAAGATTGTAGAGACTTATTTTGTAATGAAAAGTCATGCTACTTAGCTATTTAAATGTAATCTGATACCAGCAATATCCATAGTTGAATTTAAGAACAAAAACAAAACCCAAACCTACATTTAATCTCTCGTGTATATGTGTTTGCATAGAAATTATGAATTTCAGTTATAACTCTTCTTAACTAAGGGAAAACAACAGGCAACGTTTTCAATACTTTGTCAAGGACCATTTTGCTTACAAATGATCCATGTTATTTTAAACAATGGTATTGGAAGGAAATTACACTCGTTATGGCCAGAGTTCAGTAAAGAATGAACAGTTGTGCAGAGATTTCCCAAGTCACTGAGTGGTTTTTGGACTATTATGCTGATAAAACATTGCTTTCTCCACAGAGATTTCATAAATTGAACCAAGAAACAAAATATTTCAAGCAGTGATGCTTTTTCATAAATACAAGGGGAAATATTTTTTTTTCCTTTCTGCAATTCAGCAAGCTATAGTTTGTTGTTTTTTCGGGCAGCTGGTTGATTATTCTTTGTCTTCCTACTGTTTCTGTTCTTTTAGGCATCTAATTTAACTCCTCTGATTTATATTTAGCTCTAGGTAGCTTAATGTGCTAGGAGAGGGTTACTTAAAGTGATTATTGATTTCTGCTATAATTGTTCTGCGTATTTAGCTCAAGATAGCCATCCTTGCAGGTGACTATTTCTATTTTTAAAGATACAATGAGCTGTTCTGAGAAGTTAGTAATTTATGTCCTAAAACTTTTTGGTAAATGAGGCTGGATATTTCAGTGTTGTGCAAATCACAACGCTGATGTACCTGTTTACTTGATTTGCATCGAGGTTTTTCTAGGCAAATCACTGCGCTGTACTCATTCTGAGCTATTGGTTCAATTACTGGTGGCTAGAGTGGAGACAACGAACTGTTGTCTGGTTTTCATAAATGAAATACTGAAGTAATGGCATTTCTAAAAGCAGATTGCTAAAAAAGTGGAATTTGTCAGATTTGCTCTATATCGATTTACAAGATAGACTTTGTATCAAGGACAAGATGTTGAAATCTTACATGAAGAATAATTATAATATTGCTTGATTAAATGCCCTGAGGAGCAATGGTAGCTGTAAATTGCCTATTAATTTACTATTGTGAAATGATAATGTTATTTTATTAATTATGGACTAGTAATGAAAGGGAAAGTGCCAATAGAAGCAGCTATGTTTACATTATCTAGGAGTTAATTACTTTATGCACTGCATCAGTAAAATGTTGTGCAACATTCTGTATTTTCTTATTTGTGGCTCTCACGCTATTTCTAGTAGAGAAAGCATCTGTCCAAAATGACCATTCCATTCTTTATTTTGCCTTTTTAGGCTGATGAACAAGCCATGCTGGAGGATACACTGGTTGCACTGTTTGACTTGGAAAAAGTTACATTTTACTTCAGACAATCAGAGCCAGAACCACTAGTTGCAAGTGAGTAATTTAATTAATATCTGGGTATTGCCGTTCAGAAATATTATCTGTATTTATAATATTTTTATCTCCTAAAACATTCCCTCCCACAGAAACTGTTGTATAACTTGGGGTTATAGACAATTAGCTCTCCTAATAGTCCAAGAATTCCTGAAATGCAGCTAACGTCAGTCCTGATGGAGAATCATTAAATGGTAATATCAGTAACCTGGAGGGAGGAAGTATCTGTTTAATTGAAGTTTCCATTGGGAATATGTGACTGTATAAGGAAAGTCCCTGTAAAATAAACAAAAAAAATGTTTTTCAGGAGTTATGTTTAAAAGAAGCTTGAAGGCCTTAATAAACAAATGCAACTAGGATAAGATGGAGAAGCATTAAAAGCATTTCATTTTAATATTATTCAGCTCCTCTGATAGACAAAGTGGGTCTCAAAAGAAAGAGTTCCTTAAGAGACAGCAAATGCTGTCAGAGTAGCTTTAAATCTTACAAGAAACTTGCTCTGAGACTTGGTGATGGAGACAGTCAGAGACATGAACTCTTCCTTCCAATACTTGCCCAACTAGTAAGAAGGAACTTTCTTCACAGACTTTTATTATACCCTTCACTCATTTTCAGCCACTCCTTCATTTTTTCACTAAGTTGAGATTTTTCTGCAGTGAATTTTCTGTAGTGAGTTAAAAAACAACAACAACAACAACAACAACAAAAACCACAACAAAACAACAAACTCCCCTGGGAAGGGAGGAAAGCATGTCTGCCTAACTTCAAACTTTTCTGAAACAATTCCCTTGCTGGATTGAGACCACACATAAGAGAACTTCTGCAATAAAAAAAAACCAGAAGAAACAAAGGTCCTCCACAGAACTAGTGAGAGGTTCCTGTGCTCTGAAAATTTCCTAAACACACCCATATCCATGAGTTGCAACTCTGGTAGCCAGGTAGGAACTGGCTAATATAAGACCATTTTTACTTCTCTGTAAGTCAAGTAAGGGTCCTGCTCAGAGATTTTTTGGTTTTTTTTTTTTGTTTTTTTTTTTTTTTTTCTTAAACAAAGCCTTGCCAAGCTGGGTGACAACTCTTAAGAGTTTTAAGAGGGCTTTCTGATGGGGAGTTAACCATAAACTGTTCACAGAGTTACTGAATTGTAAGGGTTGGAAGGTACCTCAAAAGATCTAGTCCAACCCTCTGCTGAAGCAGGTTCCCTACAATAGATCACACAGGAAAGCATCCGGGTGGGTTTTCCATATCTCCAGAGAAGACACTGCAACCACTGTGGGCATCCTGTTGCAGTGTCTCTGTCACCCTGAAAGTAAAGAAGTTCTTCTTCTTGTTCAGATGGAATTTGCTGTGTTCCAGTTTGTGCCCATTGCTCCTTGTTGCTGCATTCCACTGAAGATAACATGACCCCATCCACTTGACACTCACCTATTAGATAGTTGTAAGCGTTGATAAGATGCCGTCGCAGTTGTCTCTTCTCCAGGGTAAACAGTCCCAGGTCTCTCAGTCTTTCCTCAGAAGGGAGATGCTCCAGGCCCCTCATCAACTTTGTGGCCCTCCACTGGTCTCTTGGTAGAAGTTTCCTGTCCTTTGCAAATTGAGGAGCACAGAACTTGACACAGTACTCCAGATATGGCCTCACCAGGGCAGAGTAGAGGGGCAGGATCACCTCCCTCAACCTGTTGGCTGTGCTCTTTTTAATGTACCCCAGGATTCCATTGGCCTTCTTTGGCCACAAGAGCATACTGCTGGCTTATAGCCAAGCTGTTGTCCACCAGGACACCCAGGTCCTTCTGTACAGAGTTCCTTTCCAGCAGATCAGCCTCTGACCTGTACTGATGCATGCACTTATTCCTTCCTGGGTGTAGGACTCTACACTTGGCACTGTTGAACCTCATAAGGTTCCTTTCCACCCAATGTTTAGTTTTGTATCATCAGCAAACTTGCTGAGGCGCATTCTATCCCTCCATCCAGGTCATTGATGTATATGTTAAACAGGATCAGACCTAGCACTGATCCTAGAGGCCCCCAGTTAGACTCTACGCCACTGATCACAACTCTCTGAGCATTACCAGTCGGCCAGTTCTCAATTCACTTCACTGACTGCTCATCTATCCCACACTTCATAAGCTTACCAACGAGGATGTTATTGGAGACAGTTTAAAAGCCTTGCTGAAGACAAGGGAGATAACATCCACTGCTCTCCCTTTATCTACCCAGCCAGTCATAACATCATAGAAGGCTACTAGATTGATCAAGCATGATTTTCCCCTTGGTGAATTGATACTGACTACTCCTGATAACCTTCTTTTGCTATGTATTTTGACTGAAGTGTCTGTGCTAAAATAGAGAGGAACACAAAGTACATGTGCTCTAGGAGTGTAACAAACTGTATTTCCTTTTGGCTTTAGTGTTGCCACTACAATCATCTTTACTGTGGTTTCAGAAAAAAAGGAACTTTCAGTGATAATTTTTTTTTTTCTACTACAATTCTATATGATAATAAAAGTGCATTTTATTACCAAAAATAGTGAAAAATATTCACTATATGTATGAAATATGGCTCAAGCCACTCAAACCATCCTTCTAGTGGTTTCAAACCATGTGCTGTACATACACATTTCTTCTGATTTTCACAGAATTCAATGTAGACTGCTGCCATCTGTATTTGCTTAGTATTTTTGCTGCCATTGGCAGCAGGGCAAAGATGGATTTATGCTGTTTTTCTACTTTCTGAAAATGGATGGGCTAAAAGTGACCAGAGCAGCATTAAATATGATGTAAAATACTGCACATACTCATTTTGTCTGTAGTGATTTTGATCTAACCATGTGAACTTGGTGTGCAGAAGTTTCTGAAAAAGGATATGTGATTGTTTTTAATGAAGCACTAACACTGACTATATTTTCAGATGTCCCAATCACATACCAAGCAGAAGGAAGCCGGCAAACTCTGAAGGTTTACTTCTACCTTGATAGTTACCATTTTGAACAGCTCCCTCAAAGACTGAAGAATGGAGGGGGGTTTAAAATCCACCCGGTACTTTTTTCACAAGGTAACTTGTGTTTTTTTTTTTCTCCCCAATTCTTACAAATAATATTTAAGTCTCTTTAAAACCCTATTTACCGTGACTTAAATCTTTTGTAACTATAAAGACATAGTTCTTTTAATGTTTAAATGTGTTGTTTAATTTGAGCATTTATTGAAAGCCTAGAATTAAAATGTGAATTTAAGAACTGCTAAGATTTGTGATAAAAAATAAATGTATGGATATGCGTTTCTAATTTTATAACTGTAATATTATTCCAACACCAAAAATGAATGCTCTTTCATCAATATTGTTTTGTTCGTTGTGAAACTTGCTGCTTTGCATTCCAAATATTATAGTAGGCTTTTCGTATTACTTCATATATGAAGACTAAATTGTTATCCTCTGAGAATTCCCTCTCTTTAAAATGGTATGAAGACTTAAATAACCTTTTCAGGCTTTTGTATTTATGACACTGCAGACATTACTGAAATGATGAATGGAGGCACTGATGCTCATGCTGTTCATAAATTGCAGGCAGCCTGCATTAGCTGCAGTGTCATTACAGTCATCAGGAGCATGGAATTTGATTCAGTGAAATGGTAAATGCAAGGTGCTGATTGCCTTGAGCTGACTTTTCATTTCAGAAGGAGATGACAGTGCACTGTACCTTGAGAAAGGCTTCCAGGGTCTGTGTAGAACTGGCAGAAGTCAGATACACAAATGAGGATTTCATGGAGGGCTTGGTTTCTGATGAGAAGAATGTAAAAGGAAATAGTGAACAGTAAGATACGTGAAGAGAGAGCAGAATTTACTGTACGTATAAAACATGGTTTTTCTTAAATAAGATCCCTGGAGTCTGATTTTTAAATAAACTAAAGAGGATAGACTTCAGTGGATTTCTTTGAGTAGATTGAGTTCAGTCATATGGGGAAAGGAGAACAATGAGCTTCAGACGCATTTCAGTGGAGCAGACAAAAAAGCACATGAAAGAGAATGGAAATTGCCTTCGTTCAGATGAAATCTTGGAAATACCTATTCATTTAGATTCATAGAAGGGGGGCAAGGATTCAGTGTGCTGCAGAATTTATTTTGCAGAAATTTTTCCCGTTCCGTTTCAGAGGCCCCAAATATTTTGAATCTTTATAATAGTGTCTTTGTAATGAGCTGAAACGAAAGGGCAAAGATTCATGGAAATACCACATCTCTTTATTAATTTGCAGTAAAAGTTTTCTCCTATCTTTATCATACCAAATTTCTTTAATTTCCAAGTGTTCTCCTTCAAAATAGTCTATTAGACTCCAAGAATAAGAAGTCCTGGATAAGAAGTTATATAACAGTTTTTAAATTACTCTTTTTTTCCTCTCATTAATGAGTATACTGAGATTCTGTTTTTTACCTTTCTCCTGTGAGATTTGAATGAACTGCCATCAAACTAACTCAGTAGATCCCCGTCTTTAATTGAAATTTATTAGATAGGAATGTAGAAATCTTCTGTGAGTTCCTTTGTGAAGTTACTTTTTGCTTTCCAACCTTAAAACAGCTAAGCTATTTCCTGTCTGAAAATACAGTGGTTTATAATGCTTTCAACTGAACATTCAGAAAATCATGCTTATGCAATATCTTTTCAAAGGAACAAGTCAGAACATATCAGTATTGTTTTATCTGTGTTGCGTAGCTCCATTTCTAAATTTAGACATGTCTCTATATTTGCAGGATTAGGATTGTCAACTTTTTTTTGATAGTTTTAGAACGTTTATCGAGTCTTGATTATGTATCCTTCCTCTTGTTAGACCAATTGCTTAAGCTTAAGAACATATGCTTAAGTTTATACATTCAAAAAATCTTGATTAGCGGTATTGAGGTTTAAGAATGTTGAGATACTGCTCCTACCATTCAGTCTCATCTATTTCATACATTAGAATTGTGATTTCAGCAATTAATATACTTAATTACAGTATTTGATCTTTAAAATTCAATTTAAAATTGCTCTGTGGACTTATAATTATGTAGGTGCTTTTTTATGTTTTAGTTTTTCATAGAAGAATAGAATAATTCGGATTGGAAGGGACCTTATGAGGTCGTGAAGTCTGGGAGGATCTGTTCGTAGTAGTCAGCTACGAGATCAGTCCAGATCGCTCAGAGATTTTGCAAGTAGGATCTTGAGCAACAATAAATGTGAAAAGAAATCAAGCAAGCTTTTGGATGGCCTGTTCCTTTGTTTGACTGCTTTTATTGTGAGAAAGTGTTTTCAATTACTTCCAGTTGTAACCTCTCTTTTCCCAGTTCATGTCTGTTGCCTCTTGTACTGCCACCTTGTGTCACTGTAAAGAGCTTGGCTCTGTCATCTTCTTGACCTTCTGTTAGCTAATGGCACATGGCTAGTAGATGCCCCCAAAAGCCATCAAGTACAGGCTCGGTTCCCTGTCCTCTACTCATGAGACTTCAGGCTATGACCATCTTGGTGGTCCTCTACTAAACTTTATTGAGTTGATCAACAGCTTTCTTGTACCACGGGGACAAAAAATGGACACTGCTTCAATCTAATGAATGCTAAAGAAAGTAAGGATAAGCATTT
>JAOWBP010052388.1:0-13130 GCA_028571105.1 Tragopan temminckii
AAAAAAAAGTCTTGTTTCTGAGATTTCAGGGTACTTTGGGCAACTTAAAAAAAATACAATAAAAGTATATTAAAAACTGAAAAAAAATCACTTCTTCTGTCAGAAGAGTTGTATACATTTAAATGGCACTCTGAAAAATGTATTCCCAGTAAAATTTTGAACTTGTTCAGAAATCAATGTGCCATATGGGGAACTGAACAAAGTTCATCCTAAAATGGACAAAACAACCATTAGAAAAAATAAACACTGCCAGATAATTCACAGGTTGAGTCAGCTACACTGCTTGTTGAAACATATGAATTGCCTGCTGAATCAGATATTTTATCTGTTAAATCGAAGTTAACACCTACTGATGCAAGCATAACACCTAGTAAAAGAATGTTAGTATGGACTTATGTATGTTCAAATGAATTACTGTAAACACATTGCCCAAGAACTACAATGTCAACTATGTTAGCTGTTTTCCTTATGACATTGTATTTATATTTGCTCTGAGGATATTTTCCATACAAATAAGAGGAAATAAACTTTTCTTTTGGTGAGTGAATTTTCCTCATTAAATGGCAGAGATTCTCAACAAGGAATTCATAGATTTTCATTATCTTAACAGATCTTGTAGGAATGACTGGGAGAGCAGCATTGAGAAGATGTATGTGCAGATCGGGTTTGCTCCCTTCTTCTTTTATTATTATTTTCCTCATATAATTTGCTTCTACACATATAGATGCAATGAAAATATGTGGAAAGAATGTAGCTCTTGTCCAGTGCAACTCATGAGAATTTCAGTTTGTAAATGCACTTTTTCAGCAACAGATGATTCTGCACATGATGCCTTTTCTCAAATCCTCTGGTTATACTCCTTGTACAAGCTTGAACATAGAATGATTTTTAATGTTTTCCTAAGAAGTTCTTGGAATGAAACATGCTATATCCGTGTTTCCTTTTTCCACAGCACAAATTTGTTTGGTATATATTTTTGCCTTTTCTATATTTTGGTTGACACATGCCAACCATTTAGCAACTGCTATTGCTATTCTGCAGAGTATCTTCTTCAGAAAAGTAGGGAAAAAATGGATACTCTTCAGAATACTAGTCAGCTATTTCATCAACAGATGCCTATTTGCTCCCTTCAGCATTTTTCTACATTTGCAGCTTCGGATGAAGTTTTAGCATGCATAGTCTTCAGCTATTTTTGATGAAGGCATTAATGAAGAAATTTCTTTACTTTTTAGAAATTTATGCAGGGCAAGTACAAACACTTAAAATTATTTAATAATGAAACAAGCCCTTACCAAATGAAAATGTATAACTTAAGGCGTATTTGAGTAAAGATATCGTAGTACAGAAAATAAGTCAAAATACAAAAATGACAAGTTTTTAATTTTATTTTGAATTTATAGAGCAGGACTTCATTTCTTCTGTGGGGAATCTACCATTCTGTTTCAGTTAACAGCTACCTTTCAAGTAACAGATATGTAGAAGTAACAAGTAAATTGGAGAAGGTTAATGCGCTTTTCTGGTGTCATTCTATTCTGTTTTATCACTGCATAAGAAGAACATGGAAGTCATCTGAATCTGGATTACAATCAATAAAGCAACAGAGTTTCTATAAAAAGTTTTGTTGATTTAATGACCTAAGACATTCAAGTGTTTGAGCTTGTTATCAATGACTTAAAATGAACTGGAAATAAGGCACTTACTGCTACAGAAAGGTTGTGTGTTGTCCAGCAACCGTGTTATGTTTCCAGAGAATAAATTTTCATATGGCACGTAACTGTGAAACAGGTTTTACTCATTAATACATGACTTGTTACTGACCTAAAAGAAAATTGATAGCTATTTGCATTGTACCATGCTTGAGATACTACAAAACAGCTGCATATGTCCTTTATCTATGGATTTGTCACACAGCTTTTTGTAGTTCATACATGCAGGGACAAAAAACGTGTTTGTTCTACTTAAGGCAAACAATGACTTCCATTACGAACCTACTTCATCTCCTTTGGTATCTTGGAATAGGCACACATTAAACAGAAATTGATATATATGGTACATATTTCATAAATTGAAATATGTTGCTTATAGTGGCTGAACATTTCTAAAAACTACAAGATAATTACAAAGGAAGGGTACTCATCTGTTTTACACTAAACAGTGTACTGACTTATAAACATATGACACTGTGGTTGCTAAAAATTGTTACTTTTTGATATTTTGAATGGGTTGTAAGAGAGAAAAAATTTTCTATGTAGTAAGATAGCAATAATAGCACCAGTACTATATTAATATTAGAATTAGCAGTAATCATTATGAAGATGGATGCTTAAAAAGATCTTAAGATCTTAGCACATATATACTCACATGGCAGAACCAGGCAATTTAAAACAAAAGAGCTAAATAAGGAAGAGCTCTGAGTTTTTAAAATTAGAAGGCTGCATATGTTACAGGTTTTTATATAGAGATGGTTTGATACTGACTACAGCTTCCAGAAGGAAAGCGTTTGTTGGATAGCACTTGTTCTAGAACCAGGTACTCATTCCTAGGGATTTAGCTTTTAAATGACAAGAAATGGTGAAATCTCAAATAGTCTCATGCAACTTGGAGAGACAGCTGGAAGAAAAGTTCTTTCTTTGTTAACTAGATCTAATGGTGAATAAGTCAAACCCCAGCTTTCAGGATTACTTTATGATAGATGTTCTGCTTTAAAAATATCTAACTTTTTCCCTAAAAGATTATATTTCTCTGGAAACCATGAATCCAGATGAGCCTGTTTTATAAATTATATGTAAACAGGAGTAAATACAGTGTTTCAGTGAACGCGAAGCAACTATTAGGAGTGTCTCTTCTTTATTTCTTTTTCTGAATGCATAACGATATCATAAACTGCAAGATGTCCCATGAGTATGTCTGTTTCAAAAATCTCTAAGTCCAGTAACAATAGTCCTCAGTCCAGAGAACCTCTTTGAATTCTTTGATATAAGAATTTCATTGCCCAATAGGTGCAGTATCTCAGACTTGACAGATGCAACACAGGCGCTAAGTACTGGACCCACCAGTGAGTGGATCATAGAAAAATTTTCAGAATTCGAACTTGGAAAAATTCTACATCTGAACTTAATAATCAAAGGATTGCATGACTCCTTAAACACAAGCATCCAACTCAACATCTAAAGACAGAGGAGTTCGAAAATAAAAAGACCAGTGTTTTGCTCACAGCTCCTCAACTGCAACTATCTGCTCTTCAATCAAACTAAGAATACGGGGGTATTTGGTTATTTGGGTATTGTATAGGGAATTACATTAATATACAACTGAAGTCTATCTCAAGTTCATTTATTTGTTTTCCTTTTGTTTCTTCATACAGAAATATTCTTTCTAAGAATTGCTTTAACATCCTTCCACTTATTTTGAGAAGGATAGGGGCAAAAGAAGGCATTCAATGGATCAGAACTAGGGTGCATAAGCAAATAATCAATGAACTCTGTGACATCACTAGTGACATACAAATTAACCAAAATGGAGAAGCTGAATGGTGATGAAACTGTATGCCCGATGCACTCTCAAAGTACATTCCATTAAATGAGATCAAAGTTATAAACAATCAAAACATTTAGGAAAAAGACACCCTTACATGCCTCCTTCAACATATGAAAGTCAAGGCATCCACAAAGATACCCATCCTTTTCTCTTCAGCTCCTCCTCTGAAAATAGAAAAAAAAAGAAAAAAAAAGAAAAAAAGAAAAAGAAAAAAAGAAAAAAAGAAAAAAAGACAGACTGTGCACACAAAGGAGGCTTTTTCTCTCAGCTTGACAGCTCACTGCATGCAGGAAGATAAAAGCATTTTGGATGCTTGCCAGGAGAGAAGCCTTAAAGCAGCTTCATTAGGCAAAAGTAAGATAATCAGAATAAATATACAGTGCTGCCTTTGTTACTTAAGCTGTTTGATTGGCTGTTATGCTATTGGCTGACCAATTAATACCCAGAGCACAGGGCACTAACAGTTCCGGGCACCTCAGGGTGCACACAGGAATGTAAGCATCCAGTGTGTGGCAGGATTTGCAAAAATGGTTATGCATATTTCCTGCTCATTCAAAGCCAAGAAGATGTCTACCCAAGAGGTCACTCCAAAATGCTAATTATGATTTGTGTATATTAATTACGTCAATGCATGAAAAAGTGTGCAGCTCAGGAAAAAGAAATATTAATTTGTAGTAACAAGTTGTGTGCTGGCCCCAGAAGTGCAAAGGGTAGGAAGTAGAAAGGACAAGCATCAAGTCCAGTGATGCTACTGGAGACATTTATGATTTTGCAAATAAAAGACAGGTGCTTAAGAAATTCCTCAGAGAATGTCCACAAACTTGTGATCATGGAACCAGAGAGTTGGAGTTGCTATGAAGCAGAACAGCAAAGGAGATGAACAATAAAACATCTTATGCTACAGTGGGAATACTATTGGACCTTTGAGCCCATCTCCAGAGATGAGCTGAAGATCTGTTCCCATAATTTCTGTCATTAAGACTGCAGGCCATTTGAAAATTATTTCCTCAGAGAACAACAAAGAAGATAGGATAGTGTATATGAAATGTGTATTATTTGTATTCATAGTTTCCCTTCAGCTAATTACAGTCTGCAGGCAACCTCAGCTGACATACTCTTTCACATCAAAATTTTCTACTACCCAACACAGAACCCCTCTCATTGCATTCATGTACAAGTGTACACATGTGCGACTGTAACACTGTCAGCTTTTGTCACTTGCTTTCTCAAAACTGAAGAGAAGCTTCCAAATCCAAAGATATTTTAAATAAAATGGATTCAAATCACAGAATCACAGGGATTGGAAGGGACCTCAAGAGATCAACTCTAATCCCCCTGCTAAACCATGTACTTTACATCATGTAGGTAGTCATCCAGATGGGTTTTCAATATCTCCTTAGGAGACTTCGCAACCTCTCTGGGCAAACTGTTCCACTGCTCCATTACCCTTACCATAACAAAATTATTCCAAATGTTAGAACAGAACTTCTTATGTGCAAATTTTAGGACATTACTCCTCATCCTATCACTGCACATCACCAAGAAGAGACTGGCCTCATTCATTTGCCTCCTTCCTCCCTTTAGATATTTATAAACATTTATCAGGTCCCAGCTCAATCTTCTCTTCCCCAGGCTTAATCATCTTTTTGGCCCTCCGCTGGACTTCTTCTAGGAGATCCCTGTCTTTTTTGTACTGAGGAGCCCAGAACTGGGCACATTAGTTTACATATAGCCTCACCAGGGCAGAGTAGAGGAGGATCATCTCCCTTGACCTGCTGACCGAACTTTCTAATTCACCCCAGGATCCCATTGGTCTTCTTGGCAACAAGGGCACACTGCTGGCTCATGGCCAACCTGTTGTCCACCAGGATCCCCAAGTCCTTCTCGTCAGAGCTCCTCTTCAGCAGGTCATCCCCTAACCTGTACTGATGCGCGCAGTTATTCCTCCCTATGTAGAAGACTCTACGCTTACTCTTGTTAAACCTCACCATGTTCCTCCCTGCCTAGCTGTCCAGTCTGATCAGGCCTTGTTGAATTGTAGCACAGTACTTAAGACTTAAGCTTCTTAAGATGAGGGGAGAAGCTTGATCCTTACTGATACAATGACTAGCAGCAAATGTGGAAGAGAAATTCTGAAAGCTAAATTTAGGTTCTTACATCAGAGACTAAGGTCTCTGACTTGGACGGTAGCATTTCCTGAAATCCAGCATGGTGAGAGAAGTAGGTAAGAACTGATAATCTCAATGTAAGAGTAGAAGACTGGAGAGGCTTGGCTGCAGCTTCATTTTAACAAAACCAAACTGCCAGCACTGGAAGCTTAAAAAGCCATGGAGGTATCTAAGGTGTAAATTTGACTGACAGTAAATGACAAGCCCTGTCCAAGGCATTTCACTGCCTGAGTAGAACAATTAACAGGCTGGTGTTACTCAGCTGCTGACTTCCTGTGAGTGATGAGCTAATATGTGCTCAGATCTGGCAGTTACATGAACAGAAGTCACAGGATTATTAAGCCCATTTCTGTGGCAATGTCCACATCCTGGTATGATTAACATCCTAGTATCCAGTGCCTCCTCTGTCTCCCCAACTTAGAACGATGTAGTGGAGATAGAGAGTACATATATGGAGAAGAGAAATGATGAAGGAGATGAACTAGTAACCTCATAAGGACAGATTAGCATTATTTCAGGAGAGAAGGCTAAGAAAAGGATTTGACCTAGGCGTATGAAATCAAAGGGACAGATAAAATGAACACACAGCTGTAGTTCACTAAATTCAAGCAACACAAGAATACATGCTTTGCAGTGAGTAAGATAGAGCCAAGCCAGTACAAGATGAACTTAAAATTATGTATCTCATATATATATGACTGGAAAATATCTGGAAATTGCTGCCCCAGGAGGCTGTAGTAACCAATAATTTTGAAGAAAAAGGACTAGACAGTGATCTAGAGATTGCATCATTCCTAACAGAGCATCAGTAGAAAATGAGGGAGCAATGGATTGCATGTAGCCCAGACTAATCTTAATTAGCATCTTTTTTTCAGCCTTAGACAAAACACTGGGGTAGCTGGACAGTTGACCTACTCTAGAGACAAAATTTCTAATGAACAGCAGAATCTTAACACTGTAATGTATATCATCACTCTGATGCACTTACACCTTATTCTGCCAAATATAAGTCCCATAGATACCCAATGGAAGTGGACTAATGTACAGTGAAAAAAAAATTATAATATAAGGAATGATGTCATCAGGTATAGAATCAGAAAAACAAGAAAGATTAATTCAGTTAGCCTTAAACAAGTGACGGTGTTTATCTGAGTCTTAGTTATAGTAATCAGACCAGTTTTTTTTACTATATTCCAAACAAGGAGAGTTGCTGACTCCAATTCTCTGTTTAAAAGAAAAGAATAAACCTACCTCTGTGGGTGAAGACTTAAACACCATACTGACATACAAACACCACAGACACTCTTTGAGAGACCACACAATTCTAAAAGATACCTGAACTTGATTCTGAAAGTCTAATGCTTCAGAGTTACAGAGTGTTTTCCTAGATAGAACATACACTGCTTGAAAATTGAATTGCAATTGCACTCTAATATCCCAAAAGGCATATGAGATATAGTTGCTGTTTCATTGTGGCTCCCTACTTCAAAATAACAACCAAAGATATGCTGAGCTTCAGTAAGGTTCAGTACAAACAATTTACTTTGCTCAGGTAACTGAATGTTAGAGCATTTGAGATTCAAAGTTTACCACTAACAGCATAAAGAATTGTTTCCTTTTATCACTTTTAAATTTGCTAACACTCAGAGTAATTGCATGTCTTCTTGTTTTCACATTATGATACTAAATTAAAAGCATCAAGCAATCCATCTTCATTAAACAATTCATTACTTGCTATTTTTCTTCATCCTTCCTTTTTCTAAATTACTCCAGTTAGTTTTTTTCACATACTTCTTCCCATACTAGTTTCTCTAAATTTCTTAAATTTCAAAAGGGAGATGTTCCAAGGAGAATGTCTTGTTTCTTGATGGATGTTGAGTAAGAAATTTACTAATCAAAATTTAACTGTTCTATTGTTTAATCATCATTATCTTATCTGTATTTGCAGATGTGAGCTTTGCACAATTTTCCATAACAGCTATTATGAATTAGTACAGACTATCATCATGCCTTGTTTGGACAACAGATGTCTGAATTTTCTCATCCTCTTCTTCCTCATCTTCATACTGAGGTCTACTGAAGGAAGAGTGGATAGAGGTTGGCTGTAGAGATCAATTGAAGGAATTTGATGTCTAATTTTCAGTATAGTTCAATAGAGCTCTCAAGAGTAACTTAACTAGATCCAAATGCCCAGATGCTTCCAAAAAGTGACACCATTCTACTAGCAGGCCCATTTTTAAAAGAAGATAATGCCTTAAAAAGTATATCACAATTGTGATGTAAGGAAAATAAAGAACAAGGTCATAATTGCAAGGTGTAGGGTCTTCAAGCATGACTTTTGGCCATAATGTAGTCTTACCAGAGTCAAATGAAAAAGAGCATAAGGTAACTGTTAATTACAAGTTTTCAGTCTTTGTGACTGAAGAAATTAAAAGTGGGTAATACCAGAATTATGATAATGATTTCCTTCATTCCTCTCCAAATCATGATAGTTACAGTGATTGAGGACACAGAAAGATTAACCAGAAAGTCTATACCAGAGAAAAACAGGAATGATAGCATGAATGAATTCATAGACAGATTGGGTAAAAGTCAAGTTAGGGTATGATGGAGTTGAAACTTTCAGATACTGAAAACATCTATTTGGAGGAGCAAGTTTACAAAGCCAAAAGAAGACAGTTAGTACCTGCCTTGCTCCCAGCACTGACTAGAGTACTTTCAAAATTCTATTACCAAAAAACTACTCTGCAGTAGATGGTATACTGTAATCAACACATTCAGCCACTGGTAGGAGCTGGGATAAGGACAGGTGAGACTTCATTTCAAACTGAGGAATTATCTGATGTGACAGTATACTAAAAAGAAAATAGAAAGTGGATTTGGAAAAAGCATAATGCCTGCAGTTAGCTTGAAGATTGCTTGATGATCATAAAAATAATTCAACACAAAAGTACAGACATGGTCAGTAAGGTTACATGGGTATGTAGAATAAATTCCAAGTGAGGAACAATTAAAAGATACAATGCTCCATCTTGGAAAAGTGATAATGAAGGATAGATAAGAAGGAGGTCTGTAAAATTAATAAGAGTCCTGAAGATGCCAGAAAAGAAGTAGTTATCCTTACAAGAAAAAAAAAAGCATATCCTGTGCACAGGATACAGGCATTGTATACAACTCTTTGCCATGGGATCTTGCAGATACTAAAGATCTGTCATCCCTTCAACTAGTTTAAGGTTTGCAGAAGAAAAAATCATTAAGAGTTTCAAAATGCACAAACTATTTGTGCTAAGGCAGTCTCTGAACCACAGATGATTGAAGGCCAGGGTAGAATTTAGAAGAACTATAATAACATTGTTCCTTCTTATAATCTTCCCTAGACATCTGGTGTTGACCAAGAAAGATACTGAGGTAGACAGACCTTTGGTCTGACCTAGTGCAGTCACTCTTACATTTTTATGAAGAACAAATCAATAACATGAGCTACAGCAAATTGCAAGAACCAGATGGTGCTCACCTAAGAATTTCAAAGGGACTAAAATATGAAAAAGATGCACTACAGTAAGTGATTCAGTTAAAACATAAAATGTCTTGGTAGCTTGGGTAGCAGCAAATAAAGTTTCATTTCACAGAACTGTTCTCAGACAAAACAGTGAAACTTCAGACTAGAAAGATTTCTATATTGAAGAAAATGGCATAAATAAAACTTTCATAGAAAATATTTTTTTCTAATAAAAAAATAGACTTGTTAAAACCATGGAAAGTTGTGACATAAAATAGAATACATAATTTGCCTCTTGTAGACACATCTTTGGAGTTTATTCAAAGAATTAATGACTGAATAGAAAATAGTGGCCCAACACAGGATTTTCAGGAAGTTTTTCACAAGATTCTTCTGTAAATATATGTAATGGAATTCAATTCTGATGGATTAATAATTAAAAGACAGAAATCAACCAGTGAAAATGATTGATATTAGCATGGAGAAAGATTACCAGTAAGGTCCTGAGACCTCAATATTGTAACATTCATAAATGATCGAGGAGAACACATAATTGTGTGATAATACTACAGGATGGTATCATGATGTTCAGTGACTACAAGATAAAATGACAGATAATATTTATAGTGATAAATTCTAAATAATGTAAATGGGAAAATAATCTTAACTATTCATATATATCAGTGGAGAGTAAAGAATATGTTGCTATCACCCAGAGTATCCTGGAGTTACTGCAAATAGTTGACGTGAAAAACTCAGGACAATAACCAGAGTTGTTTAGAAGAGCAAACAATTATAAAAACCTTTTGACTAAGTTATGTAGACAGAATAGTCAAGAACTCGAGCACAGTTCACATTTCTATTCCACTCACCTCAGAAGTATACAGCAAAATTGTAAAGCTACAGGGAAGGTGTCAACAGTTTATGGGCCATTTTGGCCTGGTTTCATAACTAATGGAGCAGGGGGACCTATCGCCTCGGGAAAGGGGAAAGGACAGACAGATAGGCCTAAAAACAAAACAGTGGCAATGATCTGAGGAGGAAAGATAATCTACTAGAAAATATATCAGAATGCAAGATAGCACAATATAATACAATTTAATACAATATAATTCAGTATAATGGGAATTGAAGCTTTTAAATCAAATAAAATGAGAGAGTATCCAAAAACTGAAGGCCTTACTTTAATGCTGAAGGTGAGCACACAGGCTGCTGGGACAAGCAGAAAGGGAAAAAGAGAGACGTCTCGTGATCTGCAAACAGTTTTTATCTTTTCCTCAGAATGGAAAATGGAAACTCAAAGTCCCCTGGGGTGTGCAGTTCTTCTCTTCTCAGAGCCAGGTACCTCGAAATGTTGGCAGTCCATGGAACTGGAGCTTTAACTCTTTAACTCCCAGTGCAATACATGATGTTATGATATGGAACAAAACATCATAAAGCCATGACAGAAGGATAGCAAAGATCTCTGTGAGGAATGATTAAAATGATTTGGATTCCTTAATCCATGGAGGGGCAACTGATGGAGTACATGATCATGAACCATAAAATCATGAGTGAAGCAAGGAAAATGGATGAGGAAGTTTCTTCATAGACTAGCGAGGAGCCACCAAAATGAGATTATACATTGCAGGCACAAGTCAAACAAAATGAGCTTGATCAAACTGTGTAAATCTGTTATGCTACTACAAATTCCAAACATGGGTAGGGAGTGAAGGTGAAGAGGGGTGAGGGGAAGGGTGGAAGGGAGACAGTTTATAGAAATTAATGGAAGAAAATTTTCTCAAGATCTGTTCCTCATTTTGTAAGAGGATCACAATGGCATTGCGTTTCATAGAATCATAGCTATTTGTGCCACCTCTGATTATGCCTTCTCTTTAAAAACTTTACATTCAGATGGATTTTTTCTTTTTTTGTAGAGTCTCACTATATTTTGCCTAATATATCCATCCTTCCCATGTTTCTTCACGTTCTTACTACTTTGTACCTTATATTTCATATCTTTTCATATGCATTTTGAAAACTGCTCTTACCTAATAATGAATCAGAATAGTGCTGCAAAGATATATTTTTTGTCAGTTGTTTTGATTATTTTAGCCTTTTAAATTCATGCAGCTGTATTCAGACATTTAAGCAGAGCTTTAGTTGCACCATTGTGTTTTTGAAGCAATTGGAAAAAATGTGAAAGCACTGAGATTGATGAGAAGGCTCTTGTGGAAAGATTTGATGAGTTGGGGTAGTTTAATCTAAGGAAGAGATGTAAGATATGCAAAAGACTGCTGCAGGGAGGAAAAGAAAAGTCTGTTTTCCATGTTCGTGTTGAATAGGACAGGAACTAATGGGTTTCAGTTGCAGCAGGGAAGATTTAGATTACTAGTACAGTTTTTTTTTCTAGTGATCAAAGTTACTGAAGCATTGGAACAGCTTGTCTAGGGAGGCTGGGAAGCTCCTCCTTTGCAGATATTTAAAAATAGGTTGGACCAATTTATACCTGAGGTCATACTGGCCTAGCTGATTATGCCTTCTGGCAGGAAGGATGGGTGATCTGTTCACGAAAACTTCCAGCTTATTATAGCAGTTATATTACTAAATTTATCCATTCTCTTGTGAGCTTTGAAGACCTAGAACTAAGACCTGAAATTTGATTTGATAACTGAGGAACAGTCAGTGTTTAATCAAAGAAATAAAGTGACTTGTTGAAGTACATCTATTGTGTTTAAATGTTAAAACATTGGAATTTTTTTTTCTATATATAGGAATTTGTTCCCATGTGAAGTGTACTACTGTAATACTCTGATTCACAAGATAAAAAATATATGGCTCACCGTGGGCACACTAGCATCTGACAAGCTGGAATACTGCCTCCTCACTATCCACAGATGAAAGAAAGTGCAGCAGCTGTTACTATTCAGGTAGCTGGTAGTGATGAAGAGCCCAGGAGGAGCCTGAGGCAGTCTACTGCCATGACTATTGCAGGACAGATGGCCTTAGTTGTGATTTATCTATCTAAATATTTCCCTCTTTCCACCTCTGTATCTATCTCTGTATTCACCTTGAAACTAGCATCACTCAAGTGGTCTTCACAGAGGGACTGAGTCAGGTAATGAGATGTTCCTCTTGTAAGAAATGCAGGATTGTATATACTGTCAGCATTCATAAAACAGGAACTTGTGTTTAAGAGTAAATCTTAAGTACTTGGAAACTGACTTTAAAATATATATTTTTAATTATGATATGCTTATTCCTTCTATAAGTAAGATTTTCTGAGTAACTTCAACAAAGGCAATTTCAGAAGATTAATTTGCAAGTGAAAAACTTTCTAAGTCTTCCTTGTAGTAAGATTGCACTCCCAGAAAAGAGAAACTTGAGATTCAAAAAGAGCACACCTCAACACATGGACGTAAAGGATTTCTGATCCATTAAAAATAGGTGTAGAAAAGCTGTTAACAGTGTGAATTGCATAAATTTGATCTTCTCAATTGTAAATGAGAATTTTAAGTCAAATATTCCAGAGCCCAACGTGTTTAACTAGCCTTGTCATGATTTTGATCTCTTGGTTGAATATCCCTTTTGATTACAGTGTTCTTTAGATTAGTATTTTTAAAAAATGCCTCTGAGCGAATAATGCTACTCCTTCTTTTCTGTATTGGAATTTTCAGTAGAAAACATATTGTAACAGATAGTATGTGGAATATATATACTCACATATCTATGCATGTGCATATGAGTATATGTCATTGTCAACGGTTTACGGGCCGCTTCGGCCCGGTTCCGTGACTTGTGGGGCGGGGGGATCCACGGATCCGCGCCTCCGGAAAGGGAAACAGGGGACCCCAAATAATTGAAAAAAAAAGGCAACAATCTGAGGTGGAACAAATGAATTTACTAAATACAGTATCAATGAAAAAATAGAGAGAGAGAGTATCTGA
>JAOWBP010052389.1:0-13128 GCA_028571105.1 Tragopan temminckii
TCAAGGCCAGGCTGGATGTGGCTCTGGGCAGCCTGGTCTGGTGGTTGGCGACCCTGCACATAGCAGGGGGTTGAAACCAAATGATCACTGTGGTCCTTTTCAACGCAGGCCATTCTGTGATTCTCTGAACCAGACTGGAGCTGTTCTACAGCAAAACACGTGAGAGGCATATGGTAGACACAGGGTGACCACCTTATTTTCCTTTGGGCCACCCATGTAATTGAGGACAGAGCCCTGAGGCACGAGACCCCAAATCAATGCAGAAACATGTGAGTGAAGAGGTGAAAGGAAAGGAATCATGTGGTTGATTCATTTGTCCCACCGGTGCTCCCCAGCAGCAGGTGATTGCGGCCTTCACTGCAGCTTGTTGTCTGGCCATGTCTCCTTACTAAGCACCACTCCAGCTGCAAGCCCCACTCCTGATAGACCTTACCGAAGTACAGCTGAGAAGCACACTGATGGGATGTATACTGTTTAATTTAATAGATATCTAATAGCCTTGCATATGGTTGATTAGACCCCATGTTGTGCCTGAAAAGGACCACTACCACACAACAGTGATGGGTGGACACAGATGTGCCCGAATCATCTGCTGCTGAGTACAGGCAAGTTAACTCCCCTTAGGCAGGCTGTGGAAAATAGGCTCAGCCATTTGCAGGGGCTGGCCAATATTTTACAGGTATACATTGATGTTTCTCACTAGTTGTTTTGTATTCTCAGCTCTCCGTCCTGGGAAGTCTGAGTTTATTAGACATCCATTATAATTGACACATTGTTGCAGTAGGGGTGAATAGATGCATTAGACAGATGATCTTAATTGGCTTTCATCCAAAAGAATTAAAATAAAAAGACAGCTGAATTTCATTCACATTTTCAATTAGTAAAACTTCCTTTCATTATTATAATGCCTGCTGAAACAGCAGCCACATCAGGGTGACAAATCCCGTTATCATGCTTTCTGCAATTGTCTTCCAAAAAGACGTCTATTGAAAGCATTGTCTGAGCGTGTGTATAATGCTGACAATCAAGCTCAGCTCACAAAGCTGGGGGAGGGAGTCTGACTGTGATCTATATAGAAATGCATTTCTTTCCCGTGCTGCTGGTTCTTCAGTGCTGCGTGCTTGTGTTGGGGCGATGTTCTCTGACAGACTATGCGTA
The DNA here is from genome assembly GCA_028571105.1 of Tragopan temminckii. Taxonomy (NCBI): domain Eukaryota; kingdom Metazoa; phylum Chordata; class Aves; order Galliformes; family Phasianidae; genus Tragopan; species Tragopan temminckii. Next base: position 1,159 of record JAOWBP010052389.1, read on the forward strand.
CTAACAAGATCAATCACTGAGCATTAGTGGAATTCTCATGCTTTCCACCTATTTTTCTTTCCTTTCTTTATTGAGCGTGATTCTCTGCAGGTGTTATTTGTTTGTCAGACTGTTACATAGCAAATGTGGAAATAATTTTTTTTTAGAGAGTAGATAACAGCTGAACTCATATTGCAGACAATGGTTACACACTGAAGTGCTAATTGAAAAGAATGTGAAAATAATTCTTGAGGCACAAGAGGAAGAAATAAATGGCTTATTGGGAGTGGGGAGCAAACAAAGGGGCATTAGGGTGTTTTTTTTTTCTAAATCCTTTTTGAGCAGCTAACCAACATAATGCACTTGTAATGGCACCTCAGCTTTGTTGATTAGCTGATTCACCTATGTTAACCTACAAAACAGTGTTATTTATTTGTTCCCTGTGCGACTGTGAAGGGAAACATGTGGATAACCAAGAAAATCAGTTCATCTGGGACTTGTGTTATCCAGTTTCCTTTCATTGAGTTATATGCCAAGAGCCAAATGTATTGCCTGAGGGCTGTTTTCCTTTTATTTCTTTAACTATTTACTTATTGAATTGTTTCAACTTACATAATTTCCTACATCATTTAACTTTTGACAGCTGTGTTCTCTTATATCATCCTACCTGAAGCTGCACATGTGGATCACAACCATCACATTGGGGGATGATGTTTCAGTTTTCCACATGCAGAAGCTGGTACCCATTAATTTCAAACATCCTAACAAGACAGTTTGTCGTTGCCAGAAATGCAGTTAACAGGCTGAAAGCTTGGCACTCTCACGCCACAGGATTTCTGCAAGTGACAGCCCTTGCACAAATGAGAGGCATTAACACCTCTCTTGAAGTTTATCTTTACAAAAGGATCTCTAAAATCTATTCTACCTTTGCAGCTGTCTGGTTCACATATTACAGATTACACAGGATTCTGAATGTCACTACTTTTGCAATTTTGTCACTGTAAAGTCAGCCAGAAAGAATTGGTGGTGCCTATGGTCTCACTGTGCCCAACCTACAAAAGTTTCAGTTACAGCATGAATATGACGGATCTCAATAATAGTTTATGGACAGGCAGAGAAGATGATATGCATCAATTTAAAGGATCGGTCATGAATGGTATTCTTCTGTACTGGAAACGTATCTCTGGCCCATGCTTCAAAATCCAGGTAAGTTGGCCGCTATTCTCCTGGAAACTGTTTAGTCTCCTCAAAGCAAAAAAACTGCTGTAGAAAGCCCAGGCAGAGACTTGTCACCGTAGAAAGGAAGACTGTGAGGCAGCAGAGAGAACTTGCAAGTCAGGAGAACTTTATTTCAACTACCTCCTTTCTATGCAGTCCTGCAGTTCCTGGTGTTAACGTGTATGTTCCTGGTTGTTATTATGAGATACATTTTGACAGTAGTAATTCCCAGAGCATCTGTGAGACTTTTCAACGCACCTCCCATTCTCCTTCATGACACCTTCCTTGAAAAGGCAAGCTCCAAGCAACATGGGAAGAATCCTAATTAAGACCCATGATGGAAAACCAGGAGACCAAAAAAAAAAGAGCTGCTCCTTGCAGGGGGGCAAGAACCAGGTTTTGTTCAAGCTCCTGTGGGAAAAAAAGCTCAAATAATCTGGGTGATTCTATGCTGTGCCCACCATCCTGAATATCAGCTCAACACTGCCCCACTGGCTGTCACATCCATCAGAGACACAGCACCTCACTCTAGCTTTTGCTATCTTGAGATATGCAGAGGAGTATTTCCTCAGGAAGACTCTACTGACATTTTTGATCGGCAAGTTTGCTGTCACTTAATTTATAGAGTTCTACCTGGGACTTGCCATTCATTTTCATAAAGTATTATGAACTCCTCAGCTGGAAGATGCTAAATTAATGCAGTTATTACCTGGAAATGAACTCCAGGTTGTTTTCAAATTGATGAAGTGGGAACTTTTTGTTTCCTCGGATTTCTTATCGTTGTCTCACGTGCCTATAGAAACCCAACACAACTTGGCCCTCCTAGTCTGGAAGAGTTTCTCACTTCTGGCCATACCACTTTTCTTTTCCACTTTTTCATCTACTTGGCCGTCTCCAAAGGATTAATTAAGCATCTGTCAGCATTTCTGTTAAGTAAAACCAAGACAATTTTGCTGTTGGTCAGGTTTCTGGTAAGGAAGAAAATGTGTTTATTTTTTAATGGCTCACTAGAGCTCCCAAAGTTGCTATAAAATATTCTTTATAAAGTGTGAAATGTAAAAACAAAAGAATAAACCAAAGCCTAAAACTAAAACCACTAAGGAATAATGATGAAAAGGGAAGAACGCAAACCATTTCTCATCCTTCCTACTAGAGATGCATTTTATAGCTAATGCATTTAATGAGTCAACATTGACTTATATTGCCTGAAAGCTCACTGAATTATTGAGTATCTGTGGTATGGATTATATGGAAAAAATAGTTTGAAATGGCTTTTTCCTCTGTGCAAATTTAATTTTATTTATATTCAGCTACAGTTATTTTCTGAGGTTGTTATTAGATGAGTTCATCTTTCCTGTATATTTTAAAGAGCTGATGTGGTTTAGTAAAAAATAGACTTTTTACACAAGCTTTAGAATCTCTGGGGTTTGAAAAACACCTGAGGAAAGCTTAACTGAAAGAAAGACAAAAGAATAAATCAACCACAACAGCATTTCTCTAAGACATATGTCTACTAATTTACCCTGAATAAAGCGTCTGCCGTATTCTAGACTTTTTTGCAGATGGATAAATATTGACTTGGTTTGATTTTTTTTTGATGTCCTCTAAATAAATAATAACAATCTGAATATTTTATTTTTCCCCTTGGGTAGGGGGAGGGCATGGTGCCGGTGAACGAAGATGAAGAGGGAGCTGCTCCAGGCACAGGTACAGTGCATCTTTCACTGAGGACCTGTTTATTAGATTTTCAACTTCCAGTCTTAGGTGGTAGATTGGTTTGGCAGAGATTAGAGAGACTGTAGAAAGGAAAGCTGTCTTGTTAACCATTTCCCATATGACAATTTAACATTGACTTGGCACTGTTCTTTAGTGCCCTGCAAACAGACAGTTTTCCAAAAGGGATGGTGTCTGCAGCTCATATGCAGATCTTTCTGATAGCTCTGCTTCGCAGACATTTCTCTTAAAATCTGGCCATGGATGAAACACCAGTGGGAGCCATATTAGCAATATCATGCTTGTCAAACACAGCTTTGAGAAATATTATGTAAATGGCTGGCAAGAAAACAAATCCATTCTGTGAAAAATGTTCAGGTTTCAAAATGTGATTTTATTCCATATCAGAATGAAAATGAGAGCTGTCGAGCTGGTGTGAAGGGAATAAAAGATCCCAGGGACTGTCCATCAACCAAATTATTGGGATATGTACCCAGGACATGAAAACACTAGGCCTCAGTCTGTGTTTCTTCAGAGTCTGCAAAACATTCCTGATTCAGAAAACAAAAGCAAAAAAAAAAGCCCAGAATTTCTCATGGAAAATATCTATGATGAGTACTTTTGATACCGTGATTCTGGGTATTTACCTAGTGCAAACAGCTAACCTCTGCACCACGCACTCCATTCTCCTCTGTTCCTGCCTGGCCAGTTGAACTCTCCAGCTTTGTTTCTGGCTATCCATCTCGTGGTCTGCGAGTGAACTAGAGTTTCTAAACAACGAGATTTGCTGTCACGGCCAAACATGTCTGTCACCTTCCTTCGAACTGTTCTAGATCTCTGTGCCTCAATATGCTGGTGCCTCTTGATGGGCAAAGCAGAAGACACTAATTCCTGGGTGCAACTCTACAAACTTCATAACACATATGGTAGCATGGCTCTTGCTCTCCAGGAAAAGTTGACTTCTCTGGACCACAGCCTAAATAAATGTAATTTGGAGAAGAAAACCTGAATGTATCTGATTCATCAGAAAGTCTATCTTTCAAATCATGTTCTTGTCCTCTGCAGACAGTTTCTGAAAAGACATCCTCATTTGCCTAGCCGTCATACTCCTAAACTGGTGGAGCTGCTCTAATCCATCAAGCTAGTCTGATACACTTTTCCATATGAAGGCCTTATATTGTAAAGTTTTTTCTAAAACATCTTTCAGTATGGAGAGAGATTACAAATTGTAGAGTTATTTCCCATTCTGAGACTGTGACACAGTAGAGCCCTAATTCTTCTGGTCATTACCACAAAGTAAATAATGGGTCATCAGCAATGAAGATCCAAAGCCACTGATGGTGTGACAGCCAATTCATTTGCATAAAAAGTGCTGACAGAGAGGGCTTGCTCACAGCAGAAGTGAGATATTAAAAAACCCAAACTTTCATTAACAGGAATTAATTTGCATGGCCCTGCCAGGCCTGCTGCAGAAACCTACGAGTTATGTAAATAAGCATTGCCATCCCTCTGTTGTGGCTGGGGAGCTTGGTATAATTTAGAGATGCATTTGTGAGCTGCCTGTGGCTATGTGGGTCTCACATGCTCTGCACCCCGACCTGTGCTTTGAGCACCACAGCATGCTGTCGCCCTGTAAAGCATGAAATGAGGCTTCTATAGTCTCAGGATATGAAATGGGGTATCCTTGCTCAGGGCACAGTGGCCATCTAGCAGATGCAATAAAACAAATCCCTAGAAATAGAGGAAAGCGTGTATGAAGTAAGTGGCTTTTATTTTATGTGCCATATTTGAAAATTCCTTTTCTGCCTTCTTTTCAATCTTCTTACAAGTTGGGTAATTAAGACCAATTGTTCCAGTTGCCAGAGGTTTTTTCTCTTTGCTGGCAACACAGAGGCAAGAGGCAAAGCAAGGTCCAGGAGCCCTTGCCTCTTCAGACACAGGGCTTTTGCTCCTGTGGCTGGTTCGTATACATGTGAAGCCCGTGAAGAATTTGTCTATTTAGCCTACAGATTACTGGCAGCTCATCATAAGCTTGACAGGCTCATCCACCTTCCCCCCAGGGACACCTTTTAACATTTCAGGCAGCCACAACAAATACACTTGAACAACAAATACCTGTTGAGAGCAAGTTTCAGGTCTCCATTTCATTTCCAAAAGGCCAGCATGAAGCCAGAGGCTTATGCAAAGTCTGCTGCTCAATTGCCTGTGTTTTTTAGAGAGATGCTGGGTCTGAAGGCCCAAGTAAGGTCACCAGGAGCTGCTGACCGATCAACTCCTTTGTGCAGGCAGCCCTCTAGGATTAATGGGAGCTTTAATCTGAAGACCTTGTTATGGAAAAGACCCTAAACCATTTCACACATGGTGTCACACATGGAGTCTAGAAATGGAGACACAATGCTGTAGTTTGAGGCATTGTTCACCTCAATTTCTATTTTAGCTGGTTTTATTTGCTTTAGGTGTGGGGTGTTCTTGCAATGTGTTACATTACTTACTCTGTTCACAGTTTAAAGCAATACACAGGTCACACAACAAACACCTACGCTAAACCGCATGCTGAATGAGGCTCTGCGTCATTCCAAGCTTTCCTAAAATTGCACAGTGAATACAACATGATGCATAATTTTACACTGTCTTTGTATAACACTGCTCTTTTAGGAGAAATACAGTTAGGAATACTTTAATAAAAATAATTCTCATGTAAGAATATAAATATTCTTTTAAATTAAGCCAACACTGCTTCACACGTGGCTAGGGGAGTCCTGCTGAATATGCAGTTACCTCTCTGGTTCTCACTAACTGGGCTGCCAAAGCTGTGCCACCAGCCTTCCTCCTTTCCATCAGTCCATTCATGCATCTAGAATCAAGTACAAAGTGTACAGCTCCAAGACAACCCTTGCCACTTCCAAGCAGCATCAGCAGGAGACAGTATGTGGCTGATCCACCAAGCCGGAGCACCAAGGAGAGAGAGGAAGGAATTAGCATACAAATCTTGTTGGATCATTGAAAGCATCTGTATGGGGACTCACGTTTTAAGATTATCTTAGATTATATCATAAGGTAGACAACCATTTTTAAAATGCTATGTGAACACCACATATTTGACAAGTTGCCCAGAGATGTTGTGGAATCTCCTTGTCTAGAGATATTCAAAACCAGTCTGGATGCTTTCCTGTGTAACTTACTGTAGACAATCTGCTTCAGCATGGGGGTTGGACTGTATGAATTCCAAAGGTCCTTTCCAACCCCTACAATTCTGTGATTCTATGACTTCCTGAAGCATTTAATATAACTCTTCTTTTCAGTTCTTTAATGGTTTTTTCACCACTCATCTCAATGTATTTTTTACTATTAATCATTTCTCAAAAGAGGGCTTTAGAATAAGCAGATATTAATTCAGTGTACACACTGTCCAAAAAGTGATTGTGTCCAGGACAGTTAAAGGTCTATATTTAAAGCAGAACTGACAACAGGCATCCATTCTTTCATCCACACAATAAGAGACTCATAACATTCATAAACATATATTAACTATTCTTAACAGGAACTGTGATGCACCAACTGTCAAGCCTCTTTAGGCCTTGCTACACTAAAGAGGTTGTAAAGGTGCCCCTTTCTGAAGACAGAACGCATGCCAAGCCATGAATCAGAACTATATCCAACTGATTCTTTATAAAAATTGATGTACTAAATGCTGGAGCAGTACTGATTGAGAATAGACTGCATTTCTGCTTTTGCATTGTTTTTGTTATTATAAGGATTAATTTGTATAAATGTTAAACTCTCTGCATTTCCCTGACTTTTTTTCATCACCATTTGATAATGATTTACTGCAGCTATTTGGTTGTGGTGTTCTTTTTTCTTAAAGAACATAATGATGATATTTTATTAGCATAAGCACGCATACTATGTCCGATGTCTTAAAGCATACAAATCCTAATCACTTGAGAATTTTATTCTGAGATTAATGCTTTAAGAGTTTTGATTAATTCTCTAATTTCAAGATTTCTACTTTAAATACTTTAACAGTGTGCATTAGCAATCTCTGTCAGCCAGGATGTATATAGTACACGTAACACTCATGAAATCTCAACTGAACTGTTCAATCTAACACCAATCACCCAAGGTCCTACAGCATTCAGAAATGATTCATAGTCTAGGATCCTGTGAAAACACCATGAAACTTATCAGTCACCACCTTCAATCCCACCTAAAACGTAAGTAAATTCAACAGAAATTTATTTCAACTAGGCAGACACTCACTTTACTTAGCAGTATAGGTCACAAACAAAAATGTTACACCCTTCTGTCTTACTCTTTGCTTTCACCAGGGCCACTTTACCAGAAGTTGGTGGGTGCTCTTTGGTTTCACTACAGAGCATGTTGAGGACAGACAACGGTAGTTCACAGCACTTGCCAGATGCCTCCTGGTTCACTCTCTGTAGCTGCAGGTGCCCTTTCAGCCTCTGTTCCCCAAGTTCAGTGAATGTGATGTGAAATGCTAAGGAGTACCACAGTCCGACTGAGATTTTCTTGCTATCCCACCAGCTGTCAGCATTCCTCACATGGGACCCACTCTGAAGCACAATGGACTCAATGAAAACGCCTATAAGGATATTTCATTAATTCTCTTGCTGTAGCATGCAGCTCATCTGGGGAAACAGGAAATGTATGAGAGAAACCTCTCAAACTCTAGAGATTATTTTGTTTACGAGCACCATGGATGCGAAACTAGTACAACCTACACAGTATTCTTGGCTGACGAGCTGCTTAGTCTGTGGCAAATTGGTCATGCAGGGTAGACCAGGGCAACTATGATGTCTCATTCCATTTTTCTACTAGGTGTACATCTTGAGGTTTCTATTTTGCCCAACGGAGCACATATCCATTTGGTACATAGATGACAAAGGTCCAAGGGTCAGAATTAAAACTGCTTTGACAATCTGTGATCTCAAGAGATACATTTGAAACAACTCAAATACTTCCAAAAGCACCCAAGAACGTAGGAAATAAAAACTGTATAGCAGTAGTCATAAAAGAACAGCATATGTGGTTTAACTGAATTTGTCTGGAGTCCAATTAAGCAATAAGACATGATAGGGTGTGTCGTATTACTGGGCCATTAATGCAAGTCTCCGGAGCATTGTGAGGCATAAGGCCAAAGAGAAGTGCATAAATGGCCCGATAATACATGCTTTGTCATGTTCCATTGTTTTTGGAGTATGATAATGCTCATCTTTTGAAAAGAAAGAATAACAAAATATACTTCCAAAATTTTGAAACCAAAAGCAACTTTTATGTAAGTGCTAATCAGAAAGGATGAGCTGCACACTACATGTGATGATTCAATCTAGGAGATGCAGGATGGAAAACTTCATTGGCTGCCTGGAGCTTCTCCTTAGATTTCACACATTTCACTGATCATTTCCTAACCTCTGACTGAATTAATCTGGCTCACATTTTAGGTGGAAAATTAAAGGTAATTTATAACATTGAAATATTTTTCCAAAAATAGACAGAAATACGTTGAAAACCATTTACAAAAATATAAACTTCCCTAAATGACCAGATCTGGCAAGTTGCTAACAAGTGTTTTCAACTTGCTGGCCAAGAAAATCAAGGCACTGTCTTTCCTTTATGGTCTGGGATACTGGACAGACTGTAGAGGACTAGAAAAAACTTCATATTACGGCAGGAGCTGAATAATCTGGTTAGTGTGACATCAAAACTCAGGCAAATTAATAGATCAGCAAATGAGAGGTTCAATCAATACAGGTTTTAATGATGATAATAAATAATTATGTCAATCAATATGGTTTCATGGAAAATACATCTTGTCAAAACCATTTAATCATGTTTTTGATGAAATTACTATTTATGTTGATAAAAGTGATTTAATATACTTAGACTGAACACACTTCAGCTTAGTACCACAAGAATATTCTGATTAAAAATTAGCATCATACAACATCAATATTTCAAATACTAAGTGGATTAAAAACTGACTACATGACAGAATTCGGAAAAACACTGTTAATGGGCATGAACAACCAAGTCACAGGGTTTACACAGGGACCTCAACGGTGGTGAGTACTGCAATGCAGTTCAACATTTTTCTAAATGAGTTGAGGGAAATAACGGAAGATGTTTACACAAGTAAATAAATACTGCTGAGGAGAATTAGTACATGTAAAACAAACTGGAACACTTGGCTTAACTGAATTTAACGGAACGTCATGTAGCTTAATGTAGCCAGAGGTGCCTAAAACTTGCAGAGAATATCCTGAATGCCTTCACTCCATCTTTCACACATGCACAGAAACATCTATACCGAGAGCTCACAGGTTGTATCTTTCTCTAATTTTGATGGCTAAAAGTATTTCATCAACTCCCTTCTCCTTTCTCAGCAAGCCTTGGTTACTCTGGATTGTCAACTCTTAAGATTCAATTACCCTCTCTCATTTTCCCTGCAAGGCTTCACTCTCTACAAATGAAATCTGGAGAACATAATATGACTGAAAAGCAAACACCATTAAAGAGAGAGAAATAATAAAAATCATCCTGTACAGATTAGAAATGCCAACATAAAAATACTGAAGTTAGTTTTGGCATGGAAAATGAAAGATAATATGTACATGGGAAATGGAAATGACTTTCACCTGAAGAAGAGAGTGTCAGTGAGAAATGAAGGAAACTAGAGTGCAGCGGAGTGGAGAAAATGGAATGAATGCATACAGTGAGTTGGACATAAACTGAGTTTGTGATCTGGTAACATGAAAAAAACAGCTAAAGACTGCCATTGTGAAAAATTTACCCATTTTTTCCTTCTCTGAAGAACTGTAGGTTCACTGTGTTTCTCTCTGTTTTGTCCCTCGTATTGCCCTGTCCTTGGTCACTGAAGCAAATTTTGACCATGTGATGTTTCAGTTACTTTTCCTCTTTGCAGTGGAGGAAATTCACTTATATGCCCAGTTATTCTTCTCTTGCAATAGCAATAGCATACTCATCTGCATTAGGCAGCATTTCTGCACACATCAGCTCAGCACAGCAGCGTTGGTTTCCCACCAGCACTAGCCCAGCTTTCTGGTACTGGCTTTAGTATCAGATTCAGAAAAATCCAAGGGTTGTGTTCAAAGACCTCCACATTACTCTGAGAATTTATCACCGAAGTGAGATTTTGCCTTTTTGCCTCTTTCAAGGAACTAAATAGATGGAAGAATAGAAGAGAATCTACATTCTTCACCACATACTTACACTATTAAATAGGTACATATGGATGTGTACAAACATGCAAGCATGTGAAAACATAAGCAAAATTTACTAGGTGAATAACAGCCTAAACCTGTTAGCGTACACTGAGAGCCACATGTGCATGTGAAAACATACACATTATTTAACTTTGGTTATGTAGTTAAAATCACTACATGAAAATATTAAATTCAAAACTGTTTCCATGGGAATATCGGGGCTTGCACATCATTGTGAAGAAACATCTGTCCTGATTTGGGATTTCACCAATGTACCTTAGCTTTTCTTGCTTAATGTTGGTTGAAATTTTACAGTCAGAAGGCCTCAGGCAAATGAAACTTGCCATGTACACCCTCAGGGAAATGAGACTTTACTTACATGCCTGATACCAATTGACGCCAAGTAGAACTTTATGATATTAATGGATTTCTATAATTAAAAAACTATTAATTAAAGTGAGTCAACCAGTCTACTGGAAATCTCATACTATTTTTTGAACCTAGCTTTCTAATGTAATTGTATTTCAAGATGCCTGAGAATCACTTAGTAACTGTTTGGTGCATTTTGCAAGGATTAAGCAGAGTTCTCGCCGTACTGTTCACTGATTTTCATTGTAGGATAGCAGTTCAAATCCCAAGGAGAGATGAGAAATTTCTCTCACGGAACTCAGCTAAGCTTTTCACTTAAGTACATATCATCATATCTGCATCTTATTATGCATTTGCAGGATAAGGGCTTCTTGTATAGCACACAGGCTCTTCCATTTCTAGTTTTCAAGGGCTTTCTAAATGCAGATAATGTTTTAAATCTTTCCTTAGGAAATAAGATATCCATTATCTTATAACACAATCCCATTAAAGACAATTAAGTGCTATGAACGTGTGAGCTGCTTGCGTAAATTGCCACAATGACCAGCAATATCCCATGCTTACAGCATAAAAGGCCATTGGTAAGACCATTAGCACCACCGCCCCTTACCATGAACTGTGCACCTTCATGCTGCACCGAGAGCTCCCACTTGCTGCAATCAGGATATTTTTTAATGTTAAAAGCTCTGATTCGAAATAAAAGAATATTTATAGCTCATACAGTAGTAAAAATGCAGGAAAAAAAAAACCCTCCCAAGAGTAACTTTAGAGTTGTCAAAAACCTGAAATAAAACAAGGAAACTTCATTCAAATTTGGCTCTTGATGTACAAAGCATAGGGCTATATAGTAGAGTTCACTAGCCTACAGCCAGAGACTAATAAAGGTTAAACTCCACTATAGTTTAGAAAGTGGTAGATCAGCAGTGTGAGTACAAAGCTAACCAAATTTGTCACCCTATCAGTTTATTTTTTAAGGTAGAGAAATGTTGCCTGGTATTTTCTGTGTTTTAAATAACTTACTGAAATGTAAGATCATATGTGGTACCATGTTAATAATACATGAATAATATGTAGATGAAAAACCTCCCTTAACAATCCACGGATAAATACGGACTTCCTTGGGATTTTCTGCTGTTTGGCTCAGAGAACACGTCAGATACAGTGACACCTGTAGAGAAAATTAACCACAGCATCCCAGGCTAATACCTGGTGGTCTGAGCTCTGAGACCACAGGAGAGAATAAGACAGTTGGAGTGGAAAAGGATCACTGAGTATAAATCCTGCTTTCACAAAGGTCTACCCAACACTCAAACCCAGTGTCTGAGATCTGCCCAAACGCTCCCTGAACTCTGGCACTCGGGGCCATGCCCACTGCCCCGGGCAGCCCGTTCCATGCCCACCGCCCTGTGGTGCAGACCATGTCCCTGACCCCACCCGCCCTCCGCTG
>JAOWBP010052391.1:0-13125 GCA_028571105.1 Tragopan temminckii
GATTTTGTGTTGAGGGACATGGTTTAGTGAGTACTATTGGTGGATGGTTGGACTGAATGATCTTGAAGGTCTTTTCCAACCTTGATGTTTCTGTGTGATTATAATTCTATGTTCTAAACCTTGTTAAAATTCAGGATATTCAAGCTCAATTTCCAGAGTGTTCATCCTCAGAACAATTTTTTAACAGTCAAATGTTATTTTCACATTATGAACCAAGCTGTGATGTGTCAGATATTTAATAAATAACTGTTGTGTTGCAGAGAAGTCTTCCAGGCAGTAAACAGTTAACTTGCATACAGAGTGCTTAGATCCCACAGCATGTTGGAATATGAAATGCACCCTGATGTGCTCAGAGCCGGGAAGAGTCTATTTACAAATGCAACCCATCACCATGGAAAACAGAAGTCTGCAACAAATGGACTCTGCTTTAATACAGTTCACCTGCTCCTCTGATGGTTACAGCTGCAACTTTCAGCCACTAGACTAATCTTTCTTCTTTGATTTCTTTTAGGTCTCAAAATCATAAGGAGTACCCTTTCAATGCAGAGTACTGAAGATGGTTTCTTGCCTTTCTCCAGATTTCTCAGCTATGCTTCTGCTGTTGCCTATGAGTTGTCTATATAGCATTCTCACTGCATCAGCCTCCCTGCTCCCCCCCCCCCCACAAAGACACAGTGTGTATCTACCCAATGACTGTTTTTTGTTGTTTGTTTGTTTCTTTTGGAAGAAGGAGATGCTAGAGTGTTTCTGAGGAGCATACTGTGTGGACTGTGGTAGAGCGGTCTTTGATGGAATTGATATGCAGAAAACACTGAGGTTGAACTACCAGTCACTTATTTTGGAGTACTGTGAACTGGAGCAGTGACTATTGTCAGGAAGGACCAGAATATGATAGGCTTTGCTTAATTAAGTTGAAGTCAGATATTTTTCTAATGACTTCTGGGTTTTGGTTTTTTGTTATGCTCTGTGCTTCTTTCTAATTGGAAGTACCAATTGATTTCTAAGTATAGCAGTTGCTACATGAGTAGCTCTTTGAAAAGTGTAAAGGTCCTGTTTTCTTGGCTATATAAAAGCTGTTTTTGCTTATAATAAAATATAGTTTCATTACTATGTGTAATGAGATCATTATTTCAGCAATGCTATAATGGTAGTGATGCTAAAGTAGCTGTATTACGTTAGCTGTCTTTGGAGGTTACATAAACACAAGGAAAATTACCAAGAAATAGCAGCAACTGGTGTTAGCAGATTGTAGATAAGAAGTTATCTACTGTTCTATGCTACTGCATATGTGGAATGCGTTATGAACCTGTGGCCACGGGTCTGTACTGTAATGTAACCTTGGCCACTGAATAGCCTAGTTATAAATACAGCTGTTTTGATATGTCTGATAGTTAAGATACTAATGCTGAAATCTATCTTTGTTTCACTGATGTGGTAGTATATTGTGGCTAGTAGAAAACTTGCTCCTTTAACAACGTCAAGCCCAGACAGAATTCTATGGGTTTAAGTAAATACTATGAAACACGTCTTCTAAGTCAGTAGCACATGATGCAGAAAAAACTTGCAATTGCTGCTTGTGTGAGCATAGGGATAATGCAGTGTATTTCCAAGAAACTCTTGCATCATGAACAGGTAGATCAGAAGCTACTACTCTGTTTTGGGAGGACAAGAAAGTAAGCTTATACCCACATCTTGATAGATGAGGTATTTATCTCTAGTTCTATCCATTGACACATATTGCAAAATGTTAAAGTTGGTGCCTTCTGAGGCTGCTTAAAGCTATTGTTTAAATTGGGTTCTCAACTAGTTCAAGAGTTAGATAATGAAATGTTAAGGGAAGCACAGCGGATGTGATTGTTCTCATAGTATTTCCTAAGTGGGTGATTTTTTGGTACTGATAAAAAGGTACTAAGGTTTCATATAATCTAAAATTTCAGTCTTTCTGAGTAATACAAACTATTATACCAAGAGGGGAAAAATACACTTTATCACAATGCTGCTTTCAAATCTTTCCATTATTCCTGAAGCCAGACTGTGCAACGTATTTTTGGTTAGAATAATTTACAACAGGCTCAAGAGATAAGGCTGAGTTGCCTTACAGCACAGCAGGGAGGGTGAGGAGAATCAGTGACTGACTAAGCAATATTTTCCTCTAGTGCTGATTCTCTTAAAATAAGTTAATTATAATTACTGAATTCTGAGCTTAAAGGCAAATACAAAAAAAATCAGCTCTGAAAGTAGTTCTTTATCTATATTGTTTATCTATAATGCAATAAACAAAACCCCAGAGGTATCTAAGAAAAGCAGAACAGCTCATGTTCTTAGGATAGTCTGAGCTGTGACAGAAAACTATTTGGGGCAATGTTGACTTGCTTGGAAATAAAATCTTTGCACTGAGTGTTCTAGCTAGAAGTTACACTGAGGATGAGGGATTCAGAAATAGTACATCAGGCTCTGTTCATTTCCTCTGTTTTTCTTTCACTCAAACTTTATGAAAATGCATGCCTGAAATTTTCCATCCTTTGAGTAGGAATTTTACTGGAGAAGACTCTGGACAGACCGCTCCACAGCAGAAGGAAGAGTAGCAAGCCTTCTGACTGGAGGGACACTGTAACAGACACGCTCTGTGTTTTGCTGGATGACTTAAGGGGAAGGAATTTGGAAAGAGTCATTCTGGGACAGAGTGCAGCTCTTCTGACAGAGAGCTTGGATGCTTTGTGAGATGTATGAGTGGGAATAGAGGAGAAACAGAAGCACCTGAGGGAAGGGATGGTGAAGCCTAGCTTTGAACATAGAGCTAAGCTTTCTTCTCAGGCCATGAGGATTAGAAGGAGAATGAGTATTGGAAAACCTTGTCAGTTATACTGATTTTTCTTCTTTGAGGCCTCATATAATCAAACAAGGTTGAGATAGAGGGAGAGCCAGTCTTCTGGACTACAGCAGAGTCTTCATTATAATATAAACTGATGTAGAGATTGTAGGGGGTAAACTAGCAATTTATTTTTACTGTAACGAGTATACTAGGACATAAAATTCCTTTAATCTCCTAAAAGGTAAAGTGGAATGATCAAAGAATTAGATATCCGGAGCCTTGCATTCCTGCTAACAGAGTTCTTCCTGCTACAACTGTTCACAGCATTTGTTTTTCTGTTGTGACTTGACAGATCTCTGGGTTTCTGATCAAAGAAACTTGGAAGGACAAATATAATTTTGTAGCTCTTCCAATGCAATGTTTTTGTTTTCTCAGCTTCAGAACATGTGGTTCAACTCCACCTTGTTGGCATTTTTAACCAGACTTTCTCAGGACATTGCTGCAACAGCTACCCCAGTGTGATGCTGCAGCACCCTAGGGGGGAGAGACCAGCCCACAGCAAAGATTAAGAGCTGGAAACAAACACAGTCCTAGGGCCTGTAAAGTCAGTGGTTGCACTCAAATTTTATTTTTCAGCTGCCCTCTCACTGCTTAATGATAGTAGTTAAGGAAGTATTTTTTTTGTGTTAAAATGCAGCTGAGAGAACAGATGCGTTTCCATAGTAGTGAAGAACCTTGAACTGCTTTATCTGGGAAACAGGTCCCTCTTCAAGGAATTTTTGTGTAGCAGAGGAGAGCACAAGAAGCTGCTGTCAATATCAGATTATTTGAAGATAGGACACCACCAGCAGTTTTGCAGGTATGATATGTTTCAGCTTGCCATTAATGTTCCTTTGGGTGAAAGCAGCTTGACTTCTGATATTGGGATACACATAGACAGGCTGGTTGGCTGGAATCACTTTGCTCTGTAACTTGGACTGTCTTTACCTCTGGGGAAGAGGGAGGAAGCTGTTCTTGCTGAGCTCTTGAGTATGACATAAGCACATATTGTAATACTTGTAGCAGATTGTGGAATCTGGGGCACAGGAAAAGAAAATCCTCCATTAGACTGTAATCTGCATTCACTATGTTGAAAATACTATCAGAGAACTCCTGCTTAATTTAGACAGAACAGTTGCCCTAAGACAAATTTTAATCACTTAATCCTATGGGTTTTCATCTGTAAACTCCATCAGCAGTGTTTTGTACCAGGCACACACCTGACCTTGTCCTTGGTCACTTAAAAAGTACAGAGCTGGGCCTTAATCTGTTTGGGCCTTGCTCATTTGAGCTGAAAAGCAACTCTAAAACCTTTCATGCTTTCCAAACTGTTCTGGACTTTGTCAAATTTGGGCGTAGCTCCTTGCACTGGTGTCTGGTCAAGGAGGGTCTTAGCCTACTTAGTTACAGCTTATATGAACTATTCCCATGGCATGGATTGTATTAGTCGGCTCTCTGTTCCTCTTTTTATGACAGAAAGTTCTTTGAACTCTCTGTGCAGGATTAAATGGAAAAAGTTCATATAGTAGAATAGATCTATTGTGCGTTTTTGTTTTTCATTGTTTGCTTTTGAATCATTTGGAGTTTATGTGAGAAAGCTTAGAATTATAGTAATTGGATAGTAGATAGAAAACCAGGGAAGCAGTAACTGGCAGAGTGTTCTGAGTTTTACTACTTGTTTATTATCTATGTTACCACATTCTCCCTTTGAAACATGGGAATAACACTTTGTTTTTTTCACCCAGCCCCTTTGAATCTTTTAATCAAGGGCTAACTATACCAGAATGGATGAGCTGCACAATAAAAGCTCAAGTCATGGGACAGCATATTGTGATAGAAAAGCAAAATGTCAAGCTAAGGTATTTTCCTTTTACAGTGTTCAGTCCAGTGGCATGGATGATCTCACTGCTGACTAGGAAAGATGTATCTGCAGGATTGCCCTAAGCACACTGTGGCATTGCTGAGGGAGATTAAAAATGATCTGGGGGTAATCAAAGACTTCTGCTGTAGATCCGAAAGAAAGCTGGTGATGCAGCTGAGGAAACTGGCACGCAGGAAGGGAATCTGCTGGTCCTTCGAGAAACTTGCATAAATGGGCTCTAAGGAGTTTAGGTGTGTCTTGTGCTGTGAGTGCTCATTTTCTTTTCCTGAAGCATGTTGTGGTAGCTTGGCTTGTGTCTCTTGCCTTTCAGAGATGGCCTTGATATTTTCAGGTCTGTGAGGTGCTAGAACTGTGGCATCTCAAGTATCTGCCTCTCATGCTAGGTATCCAAACAGCCTAGGGACTAATAATGGACAGATCTTCCATAGGTCATTGGGAAGAGGGTGGAGATAGCATGCTGCTGCATGTATCTGAGTAGCAGCATGCAGGTTGATTGCAATTCTCTCTTAGAAAGAGGAGTGGATTAAATGCCCACCAGTGCACACTCGTCAGCATAAACTTCAAAAGAACCTGAAGATGGAGATTAAATGGCTCCCAGCACTTGTCAGTAGGTGGAAGTACCTCTGTGCAGGATGCTCCCTTTACAACAACTAAAACTTCTTTGGTAAAGCTATGGAAGTATGCTTTCAGAGCAGCTTATAGCAGGCTCTTGTAGACAGCTGCAAGGCACTACTAGTCTGCCAGAGGAATGTGCTGTCATTAAGTCATATGGTTGCATTGCTGCTGCAAAATTGAAAATACTTTATTCCCTGTAACTGGTATCATTCAGGCTTTTTTTCTTTTTACCTCTGGTAAGTTCTCTGCAGTTGGAAAAGAAATTATCTATTGTCTGTACAACAAATGAACAATTTCTGGCTTCTAGCTTGTTTTGAACTTTTTTTTTTACTATTATGCAGCTGCTGTGATCATCTAGTCTGGCTTCCTGCCTACCAGAGTCCATAAACATCCTGTAAATAACTTTGATAACTGTGATTAAATTGGAATGTTCTTAGAAAATTCCTCTGAAGCAGGATAGGCTGTGCACTGCAGCACTGAGTGAATATTGCTCCTAATGCTTCAGAACAGCTCAGGATCAGCTTGGGATCTTTTTGATAGAACCAGGCTGCAGTCTGAATGCCTGGAAGTGCAACATCTTCCACATGGCTTGTTTTTCAACTGTGGTTACAATGATAGACTGTAAACTGACCTTTTCAATTTCCCCTATTAGAGAGGGGGAGAAAGAGTACCTGTTGCACGCACCTTCCTGTCCATACCACTGCATTATGACTATTTAGCATCAATTGCTGATAAGCGTGGGTCTGAAATGCATTCTTTAGAAGAGTTGCTGTATAAAATCCAATTTGATAGCATTGCTTTCCTGGTTCTAGGTACCTGTTATCAAAGCATCTTACAGAAGACTAAAGTAGCTAAGTAGATCATTCCCCTTAAAGGCTTAGAAACCTCAGGTTCAGAGAAAATCAACTGCCAAAGAATGTCCTTGAAGTCTCTATCCTAGCCCTGAACCTTAACTGCATAATCATCCTTCTGCTCTGTGGGCAGTGCTGGTCCACATCATTCTTCTCCTGGAGTGAGGAATCCAAAGGGGTTACAGGAGTTCTGTGTGTTAAAAGTCAAGAGCAAGAAGTCTTGATTAACAAACACTTCATTAAATTTTGAGCAGGTGCATAGGCTGAAGTAACTCTTTTTTTTTTTTCCTATGGAAAACAACATTCAGTAATAGCCTTTGTATTAGAATAGAAAGGGACTACTATACAGAGAGTGGTGTAAGAGTGAAAATGTACTCTTGGCTTCTAGAAATCTGCTCAACTTTTTTGCCAAATAAAATAATTTTTGTTTCCTTCATCAGGCTTTGGATTTGCTGGAAGAAGTTTGTAGCTGTAACTGCAGCTATTCTACTGATAAAGGCAGTATTTATATACTTCTGTAGATATGATAATCCAAACACACAAATCTCCTACCAGTTTGTTAGTGTTTAGCAGTTCATAAATAGGGAACTTCATTAAGAAAGCTGTTCCAGAAATACAATTCAGCAGTGTCCTCTGAGGTGTTTTCAGTCAATCACACAGCTCTGAACTTGGTGAGAATCTGAGACAGCATATTGTTCTACCTCATAAAGGTCTTCTGATGTTGAATGGCTTATCTTATATTAACAACTGAAAGTGTGTTTTAACATGTCTAAAAATACAGACACCAGGAGAATCCCTAAATTTCTCTAAAGCTTCTGATTATTTATGACAGACTGCTTTTTGCACATCCCATGGATTCTGGATTATTCAATTTATTTAACTGTCATTACTAAATACTAATATAATCATAGGCTCCTTAGAGTTGGAAGGGACCCATAAAAGCCATCTAGTCCAACCTCCCTGCAGTGAACAGGGACACCCACAGGTAGATCAGGTTGCTCAGAGCCCCATCCAGCCTGACCTTGGGTGTCTCCAGGGATGGGGCATCCACCACCTCTCTGGGCAACCCATTAACATATTTTGTTACCACTAAGAATACTTAGTTCTTTTTGGAATTGGCCAGGGGTGCTGTGTGTTGAAGTGCCAATTAAAGACCACCAGTAAAAATCTGATTGGTAATCACTGGTAACCATCTAACAGTTGTCTTTAAATCTAGAGACAAATTTTAAAGCATTACATTGGAGATGAGACAGCTAGAACTCTACTTCCTATAAGGTCTTTTGCTACCTTAGCACAAGAGGAAAAAGTAAATATCACTATGGAAAATTCCAAGATTTGTGTTAGCCCAAGCTGGGGTTTTGCTATGCTTGAGTGCAATTTCCTTAACTTGGGGGTGATCAAAAAGGGAAATGTCCTCAGGCTTGGACCTGGAAAATAAAGAGCAAATGTCAGCAATTGGATGACCTACTGTTTTCTCCCTCAAAGGCTGCAGTGTATGAATATTAGTTAAATGATAAGAAAACAACATTTTGCACTCTTGAATTGATTGTCTTCTTGCTGCTCCAGTTCTGCCTTCATTCTTTTTCTTTTACCACAAGCAGGCACATGTGTAGATGTTTATTGTTTCTAATGTGTCAGATACTCATAATACATTTCAATCCAGAGTTCTATAGCTTGGGATCAGGCTGGGAATTTGTTCTCTCCAATTTTGTACAAATTACTGGCTATCTTTCTAATTGCATCAGTTTTACCCTCTGAAGTATTATCCACACACTAGTTTTATTGTATTAGTTCCCATTTATGTCTAAGAGTGAAGTCTCACGAAGTGTTCCTACCATGGCTGGTTGGGTGCTCCAAGTGGACAGTATGCAGTGACAGAGATCCCTTTGGACCAGCAAAACATAATCAGCTTCACTTAAAGAAGATATGGGTGGCTTTCAATCTACAAATAAACAAAAAATACTTAATTTCTTTGAAAGCTGAGGCTTCTTCGAGGTTTAACATCACTACAGTGACCTACCAATGCCACCTCATTTTTGGAAAGGCTGTAATTTTTGCACTTATATGGATTTTAAGTGTATCAGCCAGTATGTCAAAATGTTTCCCCTTCTCAACTCTGCCTCATGAGTCCAAGACTTCTTACATTACTTTCCCTTTCCAGCTGTGCCTCATTTTTCATGACCTCTTATTGTCCTTAGCTATTTGCCTTGGCCCCACAGTGTAGCCTGACTCTGTTTCTATCTAGTCATGCTGCATCTGCCAGCCCTGGGGCACAAGACTGGAGAAAAGCAATCTGAGTTTTCCATTTCTTGATAATTCAGCCAGAGACAGGTGTATTTTCACAGGCATATTGAAAACCACAGCCTTGACATAAAAGCCATTCCACTGCCAGAGATGCTCCATTAAATGCAAGACACTAATTGTCACAGACAGTTGTGATACCAGTCCTGATGAGCTGAAGCACAATTGACCTGATTATTGGCAGGTTTGTATTTTGAGTCTGGTTTGCTCAAGAGCCCATCTATCTGTTTACAGCTGAAGCTGGAGATTCTGATGACCTTTACCATCCCCACATCCACCAGCTTTTCCATAGCCTAGCAATAACACAGGATCAGATTTGGTATTGCATTAAGATCTCTTCCCTCTTCTCTCTTTTCTTTTTCCTTTCCTTTCCCTTCTTTCTTTTCCCTTTCCTTTCCCTCCTTCCCTTCCCTTTTTCATATGGAAAAAGTGTCTGCAGAAAGACTGTAATGGTAATATTCATCATAGCTGTGATATGGCAGTAGAACAGCACAGTGAGCACTGGCACCTTGGTCAAAGAGTCAGGCTCTCATATCATGTGCCATCGTATAAATAAATAGTAGCATTACTCCAGATGAACAGTTATCATACTATGATTATTTCAGTAGAATGCAACAATTTTGAAATACTTCCCTAAGCAGGCCTTCTGCTCCAAAACAGCACAGGTGGGTTTTTTAGAATAATTCCTCAGCTGATGAAATAATTTTCCCATAATAAAAAGCCCACAGTTGGAACAGAGTGGCTGTGTTCAGCTAACCCCTGGCAGCCAGAACAGAAAACCAGATCATCACTGCTGATTAATTTCCCACAGGAGCTGTACCATTTAGCAGTGTTGTTACAGCACGAGCAGCGCTACATTCTTCCCACTTCCTATTTCACACTAACAAATGATAAAGCCACTTGACAGCCCTAATTAGTTTGGCACCTCCAACATAGAAGAAGCAGGAGAAAAATAACACACTGCCTTTCCAGCAGAAAAAAAGCACCTTTACCAAATCAAAAATCCTTCTCAATTGAAGTTGCTATCATAAGCAGCAGCCTGACGTGGCCAGTTTTTTTCTTCAAACGAGCAACAAAACTGTGCCTAATTCTTGCTCTGATTCAAGGGGAAAAGCATCAAGGAACTCAACTGACTAATGAGTCTCTCTCATCCTCTGAGCACATGGGGGAGGAGAGGAGAGGAAAACGAAATTCAGAAAGCAGAAAAGTGGGCCTGCATTGAAGTCTGGACTCACACACTGCCTGTGCATGTACCTGCACACACAGCATTAGCCATAGGCTTTGGGCAATTCCAGTCCTTTCTGGAGGGGGAAATTTGGATGCCCTGGGTTTGCTGGCACAGGCATGTTAGCTTGGCTGTGTTCTGATAGCTCAGGTACAGACTGGGTTGAGCACAGCTCCAGAAAAGACATCCATGAACACCTGGTGCATTGTAGGGACACCACAACGTGTTTGTTTCATGTTAGAAATTCTCCCAAAATGACTCCTAGTGTGGTCAGCATGAAGTTTTCAGGCTGTCATTTCAAACTAGCGAGAATTTTTCATTCAGCTAATGAATGAACCTCCCATGTATCAAAAAAAAAAAACCTGTATCACTGAGAATTATTGTACCCTTATCATCTGCAGGAAATGGCTCCTCACATGCCTGTCATGGCAAAATAAAAGTGGGGTTAAGGTAGGCTGGAATTGTAAGTAGTTAAAGAAATCGCATAGAAATCCAACAAGCAAGTGGATATCCTGACTTATGTTTGTGTTGGGGAGAGAAGTGGCCAAGAACAGTAATCTGCATGAGCACAGTAATCTTCAAGAAAATCTGCTTCTGGAGAATCCGTCCTGCGGGCAGAGGAAGGGCAGACACTTTTATGTGCTCCAGTTGGGTTGTGGGAAGTCTGGGGATGTGACAAAATGGGGAAGTGAGGATTTATTTAACCTGGGAGTAGAGAAAGAAGAGAAAAAAGGGAATTCACAACTGTTTGATCCTGGGTAAGCGAAGGACAGCCAAATCCCAGACTTTAAGAGGAATGTCATCTGGATGGTGATTCGATCCACGCCAAGGAAATGCTGTGTAGGTGAAAGCAAGGTGATTTTGTATTATGAAACCGGAAACACTCATAATCTTACCTTTCTTCCTCATCACTCTGTATTATGTCACGGTGTCATTGCCTCTTCATGAGGTTTAATGATGCTCTTCATTATATCCCCAAAGAAGAAGTGTCCTGACAGAGGGCTCAGGAGAGCTGAAGCCTCACATACCTTGAATCCCGCAGGCCAGCGCATCGGGCAGAGACCCAAATAATCCAACTGGAGGGCAGCAAGTGTATTCCAGCAGGCCTCCTTCACCAGGGGCTTCTCGTGGAAGGTGCACCACAGCTGGGGGGGACACAGAGCTGGGAGCTGCTCTCCTGGCCTCACAGCTGCAGAGCATCCCAAGCAGGGGACACTTGGCATGAACAGAAGCAACTCACCATAAAGGACATCTCCTCATCCTGAGGAAGCTGCAGTTACGTGCATCTTATTTTATTCGCAGCAATATCGGTCAGCTAAGTAAAATGAGACTGAGACAAAAATTCTAGAAATTTAAATGAGGATTTAAACAAAACGAATTAAAAAGCAAAACTGGTGAATATCAACCCCCAGTTTCCAGTAGATAGAAGTTACTTTATTTTTCCTACCATTGTTGCTGGGGGAAAAAACAAAACAAAACAACACCCGGGAGTTAACAGGCTAAGCCCAGCAGCACAGCAGGAGTGACCACGAATACAATAGCTGTGCTTCCTATCTCAGAGGCAGCTGAGAGCACAGCCTCAGTTCCTGTCTCCATAGCTGACAATGGATATGGACTCCAAAAAAACTCCCTCTCACATCAAGCCAGGTTTTCAACGGTTGACCTCTTTCTTCTCTCCATCCACCTAATGCTTACACCTGAGAGAAGAGCTAGCTCCCAGCCCAGTTCCATTCGTGGTCCTGTGGTCATGCATGAGATGAGTACCTAAGGCTGTAAATAAAGAGGTCTTCTTGCCTCACAACACCCCCTTTAATTTTTTCTCATAGTGCAGCCCCAATCTCACTCTCGTTCTGGTACACGTAGGTGCAGTCGAAGTGGTGGTAGCCAGCACTGATGGCAAACTTCACCGCAACTCTAGCTGTTCCTTGGGGAGACTGAAACAAGAAAAAACTGAATATAACAGAAAAAATAAGTTGACTGCCTTTCAGATCAGGAGACTTTAAAACGCAAAATATTGAGGTGCTCCAATTTGGTTCTTGTTTTTATTACTTTTCTGGAATAAAAAGAACACTTTGGCACTGGCTGCCAAAGTCACCTATGACTTGATTGAGCTGATCTGTCCTTCTCTGAGAATTGAATGCTCCCCATTCATGCACCAAGGTATCTTGAAATAAGTTCTAATTTTCCCCAAAATAAAAACCAGTTTCCAGTGTGAGATACTGGCAGCATTAGAACCTGCATAACTTCCAGAAAGTCTTCTGGCCTTGCACACCAACAAGCTGACTCTTGTCAACACAGAACAAGCAACACAAGAGGACTGCAAACCACTACAGACAGTGCCACCTCCTGGGTAAAATGCACAACTTGGTACTTAAGAGAAAAGTAAAACACTTCCATTCTTGGCTCTGAGATGGTGAAGTGTTGCTTGACAGCTGGATATCAGCTCTGAAAAATGACACTTCAGAAAGAAACATGATCCAAAACAACAACCACTGCCTACGTTTAGCTTAACTATGTCTCCATCCATCACCTTTTTTTTTAAATGATTTCAATTCTTCAAGTGTTTCCAGTCAAAGGACGTTTGTCTGATTCACCTTAATTCAAAAAGTCTCATGTAGAAACCACAGCAGGTTTGTTCTTCTGTATTGTTTTCCCATGAGCCTACATGTGACCAAGTTTAAAGCTGTGCAAGTCTTGGTCTTTGTGCTGGAGAGAGCTGTCTGGGAGAAACCACAGCAGGGAGTGATCTGCATTCCTTTCAGGTGGAGGAGGAGCTGGTGAAGAACAGCAGTGACTGTATACCCTGTCAATACACAAAGCTGAGAAACACAAGATGTTTTTCAGAAAAATAATCTATTTTTTCACATTGTGCTCACTGTACAGAACTTCAGATTCTGTAGTCAGAGTGAAAAGGACGCCCTATTGTCCCATTGAAACACAGAGAATTGCAGCTCCAGTTACGTGGGAACCTTGATATCAAATAGCTTTGATTATTTAATCTCAGTAGGTTTGGACTATGTTTTCATTGAATTAATACAAGAGATGTTTTGTTGTGACAGAGATCATGTGTCCAAAAATTTCCTTCTATGTAGTCCTAATAGGTTCCTATTACTGTACTAAACAGTTCCTTCAGAGAGCTCATTAGCATCAGTGTCCTAAGAGGCCCTACACAAGGCATAATTTTCACTTAAAGCCTATTTAGTTACTGTTTAGGTTTCTTAGAATCTGCTGTCATCAAACCAATCAAGACTGAAAGGGTTAAATGAATCAATTTTTTACTTATTTGATGAATAGCAGCAGCTGACCAAGAAATGGAACAGGTTCACTGAAACAGGTTGCCCAAGGAGGTTGTGGATGCCCCATCCCTGGAGGCATTCAAGGCCAGGCTGGATGTGGCTCT
>JAOWBP010052392.1:0-13124 GCA_028571105.1 Tragopan temminckii
GGAAGGAAGGAAGGAAGGAAGGAAGGAAGGAAGGAAGGAAGGAAGGAAGGAAGGAAGGAAGGAAGGAAGGAAGAAATATGTTTGTCTATCTGTTTCTGTTTCAGTGTCCTTTTTTTCTTTTTGTGGTCCATTGATCACTAAGTCCCAGGAAGTTATTTCATTTGTTAGCAACTGGGCTGCCCGATTTGTGCTAGCTAGCCTCTATACCCTCCCTAAATCTTCTTCCCAATCTTATAGACTTGAAAGGAGAAGAAAGACTCCTGACACAGCAGGGTTATATTGGCAATATCAAAGAATTAAGATTGAAAATCAAAGTAGTTTGTTTCTATTTTCAGAAATCAGTACCTAATGCAGGGTTATCTTTAATGACAGACACCATGGTGTCAAAAGGATTGTGTCAGGTTTCAGACCTTTTCATAGTTTAAATTCCAATGTTTAATCAAAGGTTAAGTGAATCCTTGCTGGTGGTGAGGGGTTACTTGAATGCGAGGTTGTTGTGGGTGGCCTACAATAACTAATACCATATCCAGACAGCAGCCTCCTACATGCAAACATATTTCCCATGCAAGTCACTTTGCAGAGAAAATATGTATGACAATACGTATAAGCTATCCCTCAGGAGACAGGGCAAAATAATTCTAACTGCAATTATGTTTCAACTGCTGAATCTCTTAGCTGAATAACTGTAATTTTGGTTTTGAATCTTCAAAAAAAAAAATTCTTTCAAATCAAATGAAACATGGATTTCTTTGATTCATGAGTCAGAATTCATATCCCCTGTATTCTGTTTCATTGTGTAAGGCTGCATTTTCCTATTTGACAAATTTTTTTCTGGGCAACTTACTTCAAAAGAAAAGGAGAATCAAATATTTGTGAATTTTTTAATATTTTTGTAATATTCAGTGGATAAGATGTAAAATAGAAATACATTCATACTGTGCAATTGAAACTGATGTGATATTTTTTTCCATTTCTAACGATTTGTCTACACTGAATTTACTTTCTGTGAGAAATAAGAAAATGATTGCAGAATTCAATGGTATTTCTTATGCACTAAGATAGATTTGTACTAAGTTTTGATGAATATTCCTTCTCATCCTTTTAAATGTGTTATGGTACCTGGATTGTTTTTTATTTTGGCTGATGTTTAATGCTTGGAATGATAATAAACAACACTGACTACCTTTCTCCAAAGTATTTCTTTTGAAGAAATTTATACTTTCATATGGCATAGAGCTCAGCCAACTATATACGAAATTTCTATGAAATCGATAAGTATATTACAGTATAAAGTATTTATGCATCTGACACTTATTCTACATTTTGTTAACAGTTTTTCAAAGTCCATAGAACATAAATTATATGATTAACAGAGTTGCTTTAAAAAACAAAACAAAACAAATCATTTTATTTACAAACAACTAAAAAAATGCTGTTCTATTTCTACCGCAAAAGGATTTTCACAGAGGATTTATAATTAAGCAGAAGTATCCTGGTCAGGGGACTTTTTTTTAGAACTATTTGTGGTTTCACTTAAGATCTTAAAATGAAGTGTCTGGGTTTGCAACAAAAAGTGCACTTATTTTGCTGATATGACTGAAGAATTCTTTTTATTGAGTTTTCACCTCAAATTCCAGTAAGGAATTAAATATAAGTAAAATAAATTAATCTGGGAGTTTCTTAAAAAAAATCTGGAAGAATTCCATTTTCTGTGCCTTCCCCTCTCTAAGTTAGGAAGCAAGGGCATGGTAAAATTTGTGAAAGTGTTCCTAGTTTAGTACCTTTGTGATTCAAGCATAATAATTAAGTCGACTCTACTAGAAATACAAGTACATAAAGCTAGAAGTGATAAACTAAGTAGAAGTATTCCTCACTGTGGTCATTGTACACAGTATTTCATAAGTGAAATAGAGCATTTCTTCACTAACACTCAAAGGAAAAAAAAAAAAAAAAGACAACAGAACACTATTTTGCTTGAGCTACTTGAAGTATACTGCATCATTTGAGAGAAACTGTAATTTGTGTAAGCCATAAATACACAATTTCCTACTCTTTGTCTTCCTATTGTCAAGAAGTTAGCTTGAAAAACTATGAAAAGTAGCAGGAATCTGCTCCCATTTCCATCTGGTGCAAGATGCCTTTCTTGCTGCATATCCCCTTTAGGTCCTTCCTCTTGCCTTATTCCAAACACACCTTCGATCAAGTAGTCCTTGTGGAAAAGAAATTTGTCACAACCCTGGACAGAATGCATATACTATACCACCCCTTTTTTTTTTTCAAAGAAAACAAATGAAAGACATCCACTTTGAATTTCTCACTAGTTTTGGCCAAGCATAATGCCAGCTCTTGAACTGATTAATCTGCTGGATGCAGAAAGTAATCGACTGCACACTAAGTCAGCCTAAGGACATTAACAAAGGGGAAAACCTGCATCTGCTCTGTGTTTATAGACAGATATAAAATGATTACTGTAAGAACTGTAAATAATATGATCCAATGTGAACACAAACCTCTGGAGTGTCAGAGGAATGCATTTAAGTTTTGAGAAGACTTTGATCTATCAACGTTACCATTTTCTGTTCTAAATAACAATTAAAGCATTATAGCAGTATAACAAGCCAAGTTTTCTGCAGATTTCCACCCACAACAATAGATGTCAGATTGTAACAGGATAATTCATATAACAAAAGAAATCATCCAAATTTTGATCTTCAAAAGAAAAGGATAAAAAACAACCAACACTGTAATATAAAATCTAATCCAAAAATGACATCTGCAGTTTTAAACAAAGTGGTGTTAGTTGAGTGATTAGATATCATGTTTGACCATAAAGAATTCATGGCCTTCCTTTGTTCCAAAATCCGTCTAAGCTGTGAATTTATATTACTTATTTGTCCAATATTTTAGACTGTAGTGGAAGTAATGAAATGTGTCAATAATTTGTTACTTTAGACTCCTTGCCTCAGAAATCTGGTTTCAATTCTGTCTGGGCTGACATCTACTATTAGGAAGCTTAAATGATTCAATATATCAAGGCCAGAAAATATGTTTAGCACTAAAACAAAAATGTGGGGAACATTTCAATGACTCAATAAAAAATAAGACTCGTTAGCAATAATAATTTCAACTCTAAAAACTTTGCAAATTTGCTGTTGAACATATGAGTGTGCCCATAGACGTTGTGGCTTCTCCAGGGCCAGAGTACCTCACTGAGATTTCACAGTGAGTGAGATTAAGCCCAGTGCTGAGCAAGAGAACTTCCTGAGCAGATGTAGCATTTAGCCTAAACTTTTGTCAAAGCCTTAGGGTTATTGCTGCTCATCTTTGCTGTGACTGACACATTCTGTACATGGTCTGTGCCATCAAGAAGAGAGAAGAGATGCTTCTCAGTTCATAGAATCATAGAATCATAGAATGGTTTGAGGAAGGGACCTCAAGGATCACCAAGCTCCAACCCCTCCGCTGCAGGCAGGGCTGCCAACCTCCCCATTTAATACTAGACCAGACTGCCCAGGACCCTATTCAACCTGGCTTTGAACACCTCCAGGGACGATGCATCCACAACCTCTCTGCGCAGCCTGTTCCAGCACCTCACCACTCTCTTGGCAGAGAACTCAAGTTCTTAAGAACAGTTGCTTGACTTTCTTTGGTTGACCAGTAGCTATTTGGGGAAGGGTTGTGTAGGAGACACTTAATTCAAAGAAACCTGAAAAATCTGGGAGACATGGAGATTAGATTAATTTTGGAGATCAAAGTTAGCAGTCAATGAAAAACTAAAAATATTCCACCTCTTAGATCTTTCCTTCTCTTTTGTATTATAACCAAATTGTACATATTTATTTAAAGGAAAAGAAAGTTTACACTGTATGTAGTTCCATTTTATTTAACTGAGAATAGAAACCTTATTTTTCAATAGTGTGTAAAGTCATTGTGAGAGCAAAACATAAATAGCGAAATACCATCAGATTTTCTATTATTTTTTTCATTTCAAACACAAAATTACATAATTTACAAGCTAAAATCCTCCCATTACATATATTTATCGCTCCTAGAGTAACAATTCTTAGTATTTTCCTACTTAGAGAGCTCTTGAACTTTTCAGAGTAGCTTGAAATATATTCATTTTTAGAATCCATTTACTACTTTTAATTCCCTGTCATTCATAAAATGACTTAATCTCATTTGATGATTAAAACTCTTTCCTTAAGGTCTTTTGAAAAACATTCATATAAAAGATTTCATTTTTCTGACTCTTCTGTCTAATCCATGCAAACTGGGAATTTTGCAGTAATAATGAAATCTCAGCAGTCATCCAAGTTGCAAGGTTTACTGTTACTGAAAAAGTTCTTGGAGCCACAGCTTCAGCATTCACTGACAATAGCCCCTCTCTGTATGCTCATATGATATCTCACTTCTCCAAGTCACCTGAATATATTTTGCCACCAGCAGCTACTAAGGAAGCAGGAAATGACTTTATCCCAGTAGATCAGTAGGGAACGATGCACTAAGACCAAAACAAAACCATTAACCTTGAGGCAGTTTGATCCACAAGCATACTTACACAGGAGCACTAGTAAGCATTGTTTAGCTTGTGCTAAATGTTTCTTATGGTCACAAAGCATGCAAACTAAACTAAAGCTTCTCCGCTTACTCATTTGAACAGTACTATCATTTTGCTGCTACGCTGGCTCTTGCAGTTATCAGGATGATTTAGAGAAACTCTAAAACATCCTAAAATACGTTTTGCTTCCTGCTTCTTTTGCGCTTCTCCTAGTTTTAGTACTGCAGAAAAAAAAATTATTCATAAATGCTTTTTCATTTTTTCCCCATTGTTTTCATCCTTCAAAATCCCAGAAATCTCAAATGTAAAGTTTAAGTCTGATAATGACTTAAGAACCCCAAGCCAAAGGAATTTAAGAAACACCTTTCACTTAATTGACAGCTATTTTTTCTTTCTTGAAGTAATAACAATCTTCCACTTCCATTTAAATTTTTAAAATGCTTATATGATCAAAATACCTGAATAACCACAGTGAAAATTCTATTTTCTTTGTTACTCTATCAGGTCACCCCACACTTCTGCAGTAACAATATCCGCCAAGGCATTCCAATCAGCTAAGGCATGATCTCCACTTCCTGAGAACATGTGGCTGTTCTCAGGCTGTCGATTTTTCCAAGGATATCTCCATTTGATCTCCTGAAACACTTTTGTCCCCAGTGAGGCTAAATGCACTGATATATTATTTCTAAGTAAATCTCTGGACCACTTTTTTGATAATGGGGTTATGCTAACCATGGTCTGGTCCTTAGAGGTCTTGTTTGTACTAAGCAAAAACATAAAAATATCTTCTTAAGCTTCTCCAATTTCTAGCCACTCTATTCTTATCAGCCCTGGACAAATATTGCTTGGCCTGATGCCTTGTTAACAATATCATCCCTTGACTCCTTTGCTAGGGTTGTTAGTACATTCTTTAATCTTTTGTTCAATTTCCATTAAAACTGTGTTGTTATTTCAGCCTTTCCAGCTGAAGCAGCATTTACAGCATAATCAGTCTACACCTTTGCTATTTCCCTCGAATAAACTTTGAACTGTCCACATCTCCAAAGCCAGCCTATACTTTCCACATAACTATAGTTTGTAAGAGAAATTTGATAGAGATCTTGAAGAAAATTGACTCCAGCACTGGGTTCACATTAGCTACAAAAATTAAAAGTGATATATGTTACGCTATGGAAAAAAAATTGCTTTAATGAAAAAGATATTTTTTCTTTTTGTCTTGAGAGCTATTTCTGTAGGAATTGAGATTGTGATTGACATTATCTGTTCAAGTGTAACAGTTTATTTTCCCATTATATTCCTTACTTGAGGAAGTCTTTTCATTAAATCTGTTTCATGACCAATTGGATTCTGCACTTCCATACATCTTTACAGCTGCCTGGCTTTGGAACCTGTCAGTTTTTACAGATTCCAGTACTTCATGTCTGACATTGCTCTAGTCTGCAGAAGTGCTTGTCTTTCTCTGCTGATGAGGTGAGCCTTGATGAGGACTGGAAGAAATGTGTTTAGAGAAGGTCAAAAAGCCACTCATGGATTATGATTACGTGGCTATCACAAAATGCAAGAACCTAAATACCAATTAGAGCAGGAAGCTGTTCCCACCCCCATTGTTTGGCACATACAACGATACAGGCAAGGTACTATGCGCCCTTACAATTTACAACCTGCCAACAGAGAACAGATGGATGACACAAACATATTGAGTTATAAATATGTCATCTGTTCTCAAGAAATCTCAAAGCTCTAATTGGAATCAAAAGGCTTAATTTATACTGAGTTTAAAACCAACAAAAGGATGAGAGATGTTTATTAACTGCTATTTTTTCTCATAATCAAGAGAACTGCTTTGCCTAATAGGTTATCCTGCTGATCACAGTAAGTAGTACTGTTATCCTGGAATCTAATAGGACT
The DNA here is from genome assembly GCA_028571105.1 of Tragopan temminckii. Taxonomy (NCBI): domain Eukaryota; kingdom Metazoa; phylum Chordata; class Aves; order Galliformes; family Phasianidae; genus Tragopan; species Tragopan temminckii. The sequence goes on from JAOWBP010052392.1 coordinate 6,470, forward strand.
GATTTGTTAAGGAATAGTGTATAAAGACAATGTAAATGTATTAAATCTTTGGTGTTTTAGGTTCATACTATATTCCCCCATGTTTTACTTCAAATCATTATAGCTCTTGTTTTTGTAAATGTTTCTCGACTAACTCTTCTTAGAGCTACTTGGTGAGATGAGATATTCAAAAGACCTAATCCAGCAAGCTGGCAGCTATCCCACATTGCATCGAGCAGATGAAACACTGATATGCAATATCCCAGAGGAAGACTGACACTGTTTTGCACCATCCTGACGAAGCTGGAACAACCTTCAGGCTTCTGAATATTACACAAAACAAGGGACAGAGACCTCTGCTGGGAAAGAGAAACTGAGATCTCAAAGCCTCCAGCAATTTAAATCCCAGATGGATTTCCAATCTTGGGATGGCAGCTGTCATCCTCAGTGTTCTGAGTGCAGGGTCAGACCTCCAGCCCATCAGGTTTCCTAAGGAGCTGCGGGTGGTACCTGGCTGGTGGCTTGCATGCTCTCAGCACGGAGGGATCCGGCTGTGCTGACCACAGCATTGCACAGACAGTCCTTATAACTTGTAATCTTTCGTGAGATCAGCAAGCACTGCAGACTTTGCATTCCTGCTTGGTGAATTATGAGCAAAATCAAACGTAATAATCCCACATGTGCTGTTTAATCCCACTGCAGAGACTGAAAAATGATAAAGTTTTATCCTTTTAAAATACTATACTTTAAATAAAGATCTCTGAGTCCATATTATAAAACCTCTGCTATTTCATTATTATCTTCCTTTTGTGCTTTTAATTTTTAATTTCAAATCAAACTGACACTGCTGTGGTGGCCCTGTACTCTGTGTCATTGCCTGTGAAGAGTGCAGCCTTTCTCCCTCTCCTAGACAAGGAATATTTAAGAGACAAGGCTTCAACTGAGTGGTGTTTTTTAAATGAGAACATAAGAAATGGAGTATCAGGTCAGACCAAATTCCCCTTCTACTCTGTTTTTCTATAGAAGGATCTCTATACACAGTACTCAGAAGACAAGGTGCAAGAAAAGGTAAAATCAGGCCAAGAGTGTAGAGATGGTTTCTCAGAATATTGTCACAGACTCCACTAATTTGCAGCTCAGAAACTTCTTCACTGAGGGACAACGACTTATTTAAGGACTTCCTACAGACTTTCTCCCACTATTTTGTCCAGTCTTATGTTATAGTATTTGACCATTTAATATCTCCAGTGTTCCAAGCTAAAGTTGTTCTTATTTTAACCCGAGCTTGTGTAGCAAAGTGAAAGAAATGAACAACTGTTCCCTGCTCTACATCAGCCCCAATTTCAATGGACTGCATATTCTGTCCTTTATCCCTTTACAGCAAATATTCCTCCTTTGCTAATCATACAGAAACTGTTCCAAACCTTCAATCACTCTTCTTGCCTTCTTCTTGCTGTCTTCCTCCTCTTCTTTCCTCTGCTATTGTATTCTCCTTCCACTGGAAACAATATAAATGTAGACAGAATTTAAGATGTAAGAATCTCATACCATTGCACAGTGACAAAGTGCTTTTAATTTCCGTTTTCTGTTCCAATCCTTTCCAACATCTGATTTCCTTTTCAGACTAGTATTGAACAATAAGCTGATCAAATAACAAGGTGAGTTTGAAGTTGCTGTTATGTGGAAAATTAGCTCTGTTCCACACGAAAAATCCTGTAGGTACAGTCAGAGATCAGAGTTTTGTTTAAATGCTATCAATCACAAATTGGAATGAAAGTTTTAGAAGCCAGGGAAAAAAATTCTATTAAAAATATTGTTGATTTTTATATATTATAGTCTTTTAAATTATTTATTATTTTCTAAGATATATATGGTGACACAGAGAGGTGGATTCTCCCTGCTTGGAGACGGTCAGAAACCACCTGGCCATGGACTTGGGCCTCCTGCTCTAGGTTTCCCTGTAAGAGCAGAAGCTGGGCCAGAGGGTCTTATGTGCCCCTGCTAATCTCAGCCATTCTTAATTCTGTGAATTCAGATGTATTTTAGAATCCTTTAATAGAGAGCTACTTACTCTTCAAAAGCAGAGTTAAAATTTCATTTCTAAGTTGTTTCATTTGCAAAAGCGATTAGCCTCTTCATGGCACTGATTTAAATTCAAGGTAACAGTATTGACTTACCTGGCATGGCTGTAGTTTTGGAGCTTTGCAGCACTTTGGCAAAGTTCTGTCAGCAAAACATTTTACATGACAAAAACAGAAAATTGTTAATTGCTTTTGAAAAAGCTTGTTACAACAGTGGTTGTACTGTCCCTTACGTAGTCACCATGAAGTACATATCATTTGACACTGAAATTGCTCTACAGGGTGAAGAAAAAGCCAGAAAAAATCAGTGGAGAATCTTTTAATTTGGCCCTGCATTTCCAAATTCATTCCTCTCTTCAGATATACATGTAAATCTAATTGACATTGAAGTGCTAAATCCCACAGACAGTTCTTACAATTAGTTTTGACTATTTCTGTTTATGCAATGTGAGTTTTTCACATATATCTAAGATCAAAATTTGTCAGAGCATAAAAAGATGTATCTTAAGATATAAAATATTGCATACATTTCCTCATATGGTGTACTGTTGAATAAATACTTTCTCTGAGACAAAGAACAAGTTTCTCCAGCATTACTTCCAACTAAGTAAGGATGTATCTTTGACTGAAGAATCCAGAATTTGCTTAGCACGCTCTGTGTGAAGGTCATGTCTTTGAGGTATGAACAGAGCGTGACATAGCACACATCTGGTAAAACTACCATGTTAAGTTAATTTTAAATTGTCATAGTTGGCACTTCCAATTCATTAGAGAAACTGTACGTACAGAAACTGGCCTTGGTGGCTCCTGTGCATCCAGCACCCTTGAGGGCAATTCTTCATTCTCAAGAATGAATCATGTGGAAACTGCATGGTAAATGGCTTTCATTTCTACCCAGCAGGAAAACTGTCATTGGAAATGTCAACAACATTAACCTCTCCAAGGAAAAGCCATCAGAACTGGACTGCTGCGTGAAAAATGAGTAACATAATTTACTTACAAAATGAATGACTTAACATGAGTACAAGAGACATGGGGCAAATTTACTCTTACTTAGAATGATTTAACTTAGAATATATACCACCTTGATGAAACTTCAATGTAGTTGTAAATGTACAGCAACAGGAGTGGCTCCAAGGTCTGGAGAAGGCTAGCAGGAGATGCATGGGATGGGAAGACTATATTTCTTTGGGAAGAATATACTTCTCAGTACAGCAGTACTTCTTGAAACATATGAGTAAATCCACACATGGCTGTTTAAAGGATAACAGCAACACATTCATATTTGACTACTTGTTTGCATATTTTAAGTTCGAATGTTCACAATTCTGCGAAATCTAACCAAAAATTACTGATATTTTTTATTCTTGAAATTTAAGTTATTCACCTGTGTTTATTGCGTACCTGGGGCACGAACTGCAGCAGCTGCAATGCAGCATACACTCTCATGCACACACAAGTCATTCCCTTAAATACCTACCAATCATCAGCAAATTACAATATTCAAACATGCAATATAAGGCTGACAAAACATACATCTGGATTTTATATTAACATTTACAGAGTGTGCTTAGAAAATGTTCTGCTTTATATATGTGAAATGGAAAAGCAAATACATGATAAATCATTGGAATATATTTATACTACACTGAAGTCACTGAGCTGTGGTCTAATTCAGGGCTTATGTTGCCATCTAAATGAACAAGGCGTTGGTTTTAACTCCCCTGGGAGTCCCACCTAAGAGGCCCTCAGGAAAATGAGCTTGAGCTGGCGCAAGGCGCTTGCTTGTGCCAGTGAGGCGGGAGGAATTGCTGTTGCTGAAAGGAGGTGTGGCCTGTGGAGCATGAAAATTGGGAATGATTATATTGGCAGAGAACCGTGTTTATTCAGCATTTGCCACCAGCAAGACTACTGTGTTCTTGTTAAGGTTTCTCTGGGTACGCTGTGTGATAAGCAACAGTAATGAGGATTTGGGGGGTGCAGAGTTTTTGATACCAAATTTCAAGTTGCAGTTACCATATCAAGCTTCTCAGCTATGTTGGCTTGGATAGGAGCTGTTAACCAAATAACCCGTAACTTAAACTGTACTCTACACTGTTTACTCAAAGATTCCTCTCTAACTTTCATACCCTCTGTTTGTCCAGTCTTTCTATCCTCATTTTTCTGGGGCTAACACTTTCACGAAGACACAGAGAGCAAGGAATAAGCGAGAAGCCCACTCTGAAAATAGTTCAGCTTTTTGTCTCTCTCACGAGCAATAATTTCACCAGCTTCTTTTCTCCTTTTCTGAAAGAAGCTATTTTGGGCTTTCAGCTACAGTTTCCTCAGGCACTTGTACTCCCCATCTTGTTTTCACAGTTCAAGTTCCCACTACCCTAATACCAAATGCTAGTTTTTATGGCTATATCTACACTCATAAATAATATTGACCAGTGTTCATCTTAAGTCCTCAAACAGTACTGGAAGAACTCAGTGCAGTCAATAGTTTGCCCAAAAGACATAAGTACCATTGAAACTGATTCTCAGTTGCTGACAAATTGTTCATATTCTTTTGATCTAGCAAACTTCTTGCACTGCACAGCCTCAAGAAACATTATATGCCTATTTTCCCAGTGTTTTCAATGTATGTTCATGATTATTTTTAACAGACAGTGCAACTGAGAATCTTTTCAGTGATATGAACTAGTAAGCCCTCAGAATACTTAAATCATGTTTGTTTTGTTATTCTGAAATGCCTTTACTGACATTTATGGGGAAAGAAGCTTTCTTTTACAATCTTCCATGGCATTCTGGTAGCTTCAGCTTAATAGTTTCCAGGGTTCAGGATAAATTTAGTCTGGGTCAACAAAATAAAGCTAATGTCTCGATCAGGATAATTGAGAAAATTAAATAGAAGGGATCATCAAAATTGCAGAATTTTATGGCGTGTTTATATTATTTTCACAAAATGTAAATGAAACAGAATAAAGCAACATACTCAAGTAGTCCTTGAAGAGCCAGTCAGTATAGTTTCTCTTGCATTTACATCCACCAGGTAACACTATTATCAAACTGTATTTTGGAGATATTTAACAATGATCGCATGAGAGAGACTTTTTTTGTATTCAAGCATTTGTATCTTGAAAATGGCAAATGGTTATTTAAAAGTTAGTTTTCAAATTCAGTTACTGAACACTTTTTTTTTTTTTTTAAACTCAATTTCTTTTCAAAGTTTTGGGCTTTTTCACCAAGGAAACAAACATAAAATATTTTTAAGAGGTTTCCTTAAAATTTTTGTCTTACATACCAAAAAGTATAACTGTCCAATGCATGACTCTCAGCCAAATATACAGTAATTGTAAACATGCTTGTTTATGTGTATGTCCACACAGTGTTTCAAATGAATTCTTGTTAAATTGCCAGTGCTACTATTTTTGCAGCTGAAAATTACTCCCTATCATTGACCTAATCCTTCAAGACAGTAAGGAACCTTCATATTTTGATGACAGCATCAGCTCACTTGAAAAACCTTTGTATAGACACTAGGCTGAATGACAAACCCAAATGTAGGGACGTAGACCTCAAATTTGTTTTTGCTCTTTCCCAATGAATATTTAGTAGGGGAATAGTGCATACAATTGCTCCCATTGCAAGGCTTCATAAAAGTATTTTCAGTCAATGTATGCTGGTATACAGAAATAACGCTCCAAGAATAATCTCTGAAGACCCTATTAAACAACAAACAGTTCCTAAACTCTCTGAGCATTAGCCAAGGAAAGTCCACAAGTGATACAGAGACTGACTCTGTACACAGACGGCTGATTTGGCAAGGCAATACCCAACATACTGAAGAAGGTCTCTTGGTCTTCATTCCCTTTAAATTTCTCTCAGAACTGGAGCCACAGAAGTTGTAGGCAATCTGGTATGAGAAAAAGTTTTTTAATATCTCTTTCTTGCTTCAGAGTCACTGGATAAACTGGGATAACTGCTTGGATTGGTGAAATAACTACTACCTTGGTGACAAAAGCTTCCTTTTATCCAATCTCACAACAGCTCACTGTTATGTTTGTTTGTATGAAGAGGGGTCTCAGAAGGGATTGTATAATTATTTTTATACTTAAATACTTTTTTTTTTCTTTTTTTCTTTTTTTTTCCCATAGGGGAGTATTCCTTTAACTGGAAGGCATATGGCCCAGGATGTTCTTTGTGTTTTTTTTTCCCATTGTTGCTTTTTCTGTGTACATCCTTAAACAGTTTTCTGGCTGACCTACACGCCTGTTGGCTGACATCAACTGGGAGAGTTGAAGTGTCTTGAGAATACCCTCATCATTAGGACCAAGATGTTCAAATGGTACAAGAGCCAAATAAATTTTGGACACTCTTATTCAGATCGACAAAGCTGTATGAACAAATTATAAATAACTAACTTGTGTCTTCAACTCTTTGAAAAGGTAGATAACAGCAGGACAAGGGGAAATGGTTTTAAGTTGAGGGAGGGAAGATTTAGGATGGATGTCAGGGAGAAGTTCCTTACTATGGGAGTGGTGAGGTGCTGGAACAGGCTGCCCAGAGAGGTTGTGGATGCCCCGTCCCTGGAGGTGTTCAAGGCCAGATTG
>JAOWBP010052393.1:0-13124 GCA_028571105.1 Tragopan temminckii
ACCTTTCCCCCACACTCCTTTTCCTACATTTGGAGCAGGAAGAGAAAGGCATCGCTACCACCTTCTGCTTGCATCAGGTCAGCCCATTACTGCCCGCTGCTGTTCCCCAGCCAGCAAGATGGGAGAGACGTGGCGAAGGGATAGCACAGGGCTTTTCTGCTCTATGCTCTCCCCTTTATCCCTTTCCTCCTTCACTCTGATGTGACTATATATATATTAAAAACACATACAGAATGACCGCCTACCCTTTCTTTTCTCATATGCTCTCTCTTTCACACCATGCCCCTCCTCGGGCTCCTCAGCACCTCCAAGCATTCTCTGTTCTGTTTTCTGACCCTGCCTGCCACCAGGCCAGCCCTACTCCACACCTGCCCCCCAGCACTGCCTGTGGAGCCCAGGTCTTTCCCCCTCACGTAGAACCACTCCTTTTTTCCCCTCTTTCAACCTTCCCGCAGACTTTCAGACCATCTCCCAAGCATTGTTGCAGGCAAACACCAGATTCCCATCCCCACTGTCCCACCTGTGTGAAGATGTGACAGATTGAGGAAGGGTGTCTGTTGACCTCAAGGGCTCTCCCAGAATTTTACATTCCCAGCCTATGGGGTGGGCAGCACCACTGCCAAGGTGATGTCAGCAGGCCAAGGGGGGAATCCAATACTGCATCTTCAAGCCCACTAGTATTATCCAGACAGCAAGTTGAGTTAGAGGAAGAAGCAAAACAAGAGCTTGCTTGAAACACCAGCCCACAAGGGAAGCTGCAATTGGATAGTTTCAAGTTCCCTTCTCTTTACCTGCTCCTCCGCCTCTGGGGTATCATTTTGGAAGCCTCATACATACAAATGTCTACCTCTTTCCCAACCACTGCCACCATACACCCTGCCAAAGTCCCCATCAACCACTCCATTTCAGAACAACACTGGTCAGAGCCCATTCCTTCTACAGCCAGGAGGCATAGAGACTGCTGTTTCTGTCTCACCGCACTCCTCCTTGCAACCAAAGTGTGGGAGTTGCCAGTAGCAGTGATGTCTTATGCTATGACAATGGCCACCAAACCATAGCAAGTTTTCTTCCTGCCAACACAAGTCACTCCATAGCAGGCAACAGGCAAAGGCCTTTGCTGGAGGCTCCACTTTTTTTTTCAAGTTTCTGTAAATTCTGAGTGTAAGAGTGGTGCTATCTAATTCCTGCCTCAGGACTTCTCCAAATGCTGCTTTCCTCATCTTTCCCCATCCTCCCCTTGCTTTCCCTGGTGACGTTGGCATTTACCATTAGTCCTTTACTGCTGGGCTGCGAAGGACAACTCCCTCTGTCAGTGAGCCTCTATCCAGATGCTAGTGGCAGTACATGACATGATAGAGAGTTGCAGAATTTTTTACCATTCTGTATCAGGAATCTTGTACATCCAGAACTCCTCAAGGAACATTCCGGACTTTCACAGCTCCTGAATTGAACACTTCTGAATTGGCTGCTTTCTGGTCCAGGAAAGGGTCACTGGAGAGTGGAGACTAGAAGTAGTAGCAACATAAGCAGACGCCTAGGCCAGAGAAGACAGTTCTCATGTCTCCTTCCTGTGTGATTAATGTCTGGAGACTCAAACTCAATACAGGGTCTGTCAGTGAAGTGGACAGACAGGGAAAGCATATCTGTGGGCCCAACTCCCATCTCTAGAGAGGAAATATACTTCCTCTATATCCCTAGAGGGGGCCACTGCAGTCCATGTCTGGACCCTCAAAGACAGCCAAGAGGGCAGAGCGGACCACAGCTTGCCAAGGGAAACATGGCCAGCGCTGTCATTCCTCCATGAAGATCTCAGCTATGGCATCTCAGATGGTTCTCCCCATCTTTGCATCTTCAGCCACTCCAGTCAGCGCTGAATCTAATATCCATGGGGGAACAGATACCTGCCAAAGACTAATTGTTCTGGTAAGAAGATACAGCTGACTCTTACCATGGAAGACTATAACCTCATCTTCATCAGAGAGGGCCCTATTCAAGGAAAGGGGACCAAGGGAGCTAAATGCTTCCCTGTACTCTGGGACAACATTTCTGTCTACACAACTAGCAGGTATACAGCACTGCTGGTACGACTAGCAACACCACTACTGGACAGCAAGTTCCTTAGCTCTCTTACCTCTTTCTCTCAGCATAAAATCCCATCATGAAACTCTATGGAATGGAAAGATAAGCTCCAGTAGAGGCTGGTTGCCCTCCTTACACTGGGCAGGGGGGTTTTCTATTGTGTTCTTGCAAGAGACTTTTGCTGATCTAACTGTCAAGCTAAGTTGCTGCAGAGATAGAAAAGCATGGTCTACTTTAGTTGACACAAAGATAAAGATTCTTGTCGCTACCTTTGGTAGAACAGTAACCCTGTTTACATTGGAAATATAACCCAACAAGCTCAAAGTCACTGAGGGTATGCCTGTCACCTGATACACCGTGTAGAATTCCCTGTGTAGAATGGGAGTCAGTAACCTAGTTGATGTCCATACCGTGATATCAGGCTAAGAACATTATAATTCCACTCACTGATATGTGCCTTCCTTGGTCGTCTGGTTCCTCCCAAGTGCTACTGTTGAACAGAGACTCAAAAATAGACCATTGAAAGAATACTACACCCTGGAGCAAACTCAACATTTCTCACTATGCTTCTTCTATCTCAATCTCAGTAGTTGAGTGTAAACTATTCCTGGCTGAGCTGTAACTATTTCATATAACCACACGTTCCAGAATTATTTTTCTCACATCATCATCCATGGTGATTGCCATCACCTCCTGTAGGATAACACTATCCTATCAACATTTTAACAACCTGATGAAGAATATAATCTGTATAGCAGCCTCTCAGGAGCTCTAGATCAATACATTAGAGAAGAGGTATATACTTCCCTTGGCCCAAATGTGCTAGAAAGTAAAGCAGGAAGCTGTGGGCCAAGCTCTCCTACAACTACATGAGAGCAACAAAGCAGTGGAGGAATTTGCCAGCACTGCTTAACTGAGGATATTCTCAGGCTGCAAAAGCAGGCTGCCCCTCAGGAATTCAGCGGGTGTCACATGCAGAAGGTCATACTGGCCCTGGAATAACTTTAGGACCAACACATCATTGTCTGGTTGCAGACCAAACTTCTTTGGGAGATGGATAATAGCACTTGCTTTGTTAAGAAGTACAAAACACACTGTTTGCATCTTTGCAAGGGGTACTGCTCCTCAAATAGGTCCAGAGCAGATGCAAGAAGGTGGAAGGATCTTATCTGCAGCCCACTTTCTACATTTGCCACGTTGCGTGGGAAAATACTCGGTGACTGACCAAGACTTACTGGAGCTCCTTCTCACTGTGGCTGCAATCTCAGACACCCTTCACCACATGTCCAGTAGAAAAACTTAAGGTTCTGCAAGACCACCAAAGCTGAGCCTCCCGAGGGAGATTTTTCCTTCTCTGCCAGAGACATATGAGAGTTCTTCTGACAAAAAAAAAAACAACAAACTCTCGACCTCTGCAAACTGAGGAAAGGCTGCAAAGCATCAACCCTTAGCAAACACATAATGTAGCTAAACCTATAAGGTAGCTGAAGTCTGTGCTGGGTCCACCCAAATTAGAGCTGCATGATACCAGTACAGAGCAATGAAACTGTATCTGAGACAATTTGTCATTCACTTTATTTGCCTCCTGGTCCCCCAAACAGAAGAAAGTATTTAACAGAATAGGTCATGGCTTTTTTATGGGGACTCTGAAGGCATTCAGTTTCAACTCCTGCTTCACAAAGTTTCTCTAGCTGCTGCCTACATCCACAGAGTGCTTGCTCAACAGGGTCCTTTTGGGTTCAGATGGGGAATGAGTCAGGGCTGCCCCATTCCAGCCATAACCACTCTATCACCATAGAATCCTTCTGTATATTCTCTTAGAGCATGATGGACTTGGTGTTCAGAGAACTAAACTTGTGGGTGGTCTCGTGAGTATACATTACTGACATGTCTGGTTCTTAAAAGATGTGGCACAGATGGGTCTACCAAATACCGCATATAGCACCTTCCTCTGCCCAAATAAAATGGATCAAGAGGTCTGTCCTGGGAAATGCTTACACAGGCTGCTAGCAAACTCATGGTTGCACTCCACACCAGTAGGGTACATGTCTCTTGCTCTGAGAGTCTACCCCTCTGCTACCAGCCACCTTCTAGCTACTAGCTGGAAAGAGAGGAAGGTCAAGATATCTTGAGTGGCTGCAGAAGTGGGCAGAACATATGCAGTAACATTTTCTTCAGACAAGGTCTTGGTCATCAATCAGTGAATACTTACCATGCCTCAATACTGCATCAAAACCCTGTACTTTACTCATGCAACACTGACCAGCCTCTGAGACAAACTGCTGGAGTTCTGAACAGATTCTTGCATAGCTTAGGCAGTCCAAGCTGGATTGTGCTGGCATATGCCTTTCTCCAACTCTTCTGAGATGTCTACACCCCTAGCACAAGAAGCCTTCTGCAAGATTTTCTCCAACTTCTGGTCTTTCACAAAGTCTTCCTCAGAACCTAGAAGCTCTGTGGTGCAATCAAGTCTCTCATGATCACCAACAAAGGGAAATGTCTTTTTGAGCCCCTGCTGCATAAAACCCACCTCTGTGAGTAGGCAGTAATCTCCTCACTGCATGGAAGGATGGCCCCTGCAACATTACCAGAACTGTGGACCACTGGCTGTATGGTCAGTCAACTCTACATCACTTGCCTGGTGTTCACAGGATCCCCTGACTCATATCTCTTCTGCAATGACAGTCTGACTTCTCCAGAATATTTTATTTAGATTTTGGCTGCTCTTCTTACCAACTTAGTTGTACAGCTCCCACCACAAGCCATGTTTAATTCTGATCCTTTTCAGTTCTTTTTTTTTTTCATTTTGCCCCTAGTAATTGTCTTTTTTTCATTTTGGTTTCCTTCTTCACTTTTTTTTTTTTGTTTGGCTTGGTTGTTTTTTTTTTGTTTTTTGTTTTTTAATGAGCTTGGGCAGGGGGGCAGTGTGTGTTTAGAATTTATTTGAAATGAATATAAGCTTGTCCCTCAGATGGGAGTGGACATGTAAGAAATAGTGTAAGTAGGGGAAATAGTAGTGATAATATACCAGAATACTTCTTCTAGCCTTCAAGCAATTTACATCTCAAGTAGTTTCCAAGACAGGGATGTTGCTTCTGTATTTAGTCACCTTTAAAGGAGTTTTCTTCTATTCATCTGTTCCGTTTTTACAACCAAGAAATCCCTTTGTACCCATTGCATCCTATACAAAGAGTTCTTCAGTTTAAGTATGCATTATGTGAAGAAGTGATAGCTTTTCTTTGTTTGAAATTGCCACTTCACTTTCAGTAGGTGTCTACATTCTGTCTTTAAAATAGAAAATGAAATATTTTTGCCCTCTTCATTTTCTCCATGTCGTTCATATTGTAGAGAAAATTCATGACTGTATAGACATCTGTCATAATTCCCCTAATCGTATCTTCTCCGGACTTGAGAAATTCCTATGTACTTAAATGGCTTCGCAAACATAAACCACACCACACTTTTGACTGTCTTTTTGCCTTTTTTCTGAATCATTTCCAGTTCATTTATGTCTTTTCTGGAATGGGAATGAAAAAAGACAACACATGCTATTCAAAATACAGGCACAGCATAGATTCATGCATAGTAGTATAATGCTGTTTCTCATTTTATTATCTCTTTTTTTTTACTAATTATTAACATTTAATAGACATTGTTATTGGTACTAAGAATTAAGCTATCCATTATAACTCCAAGACCTCCATTACTGAATGTAACACTATTATTGTTTTCTTTTTTTATCACTTTATATATATCTACTTCAAATTTCACCCATAATTTTAACATCTAGTCATTCAATATTGTAATATCCTTTTGAAAATCTCTGCATCCAGCATCTTGCTTGCTCCCCCAAAATAATTTGTTACCATTATGATACTTTGTTATTTCATTATTTATTTTCCATTTTCATACCATTCATAGATATGCACAATCTGAAGAAAGATCCCTGTGAAAACTTGCCCTTTCTTGTTAATCCTTGTTTGCTATCTTTACTCAGCTACTTAGTAATTTTAGGAACTTCCCTGTGATACGACAGCAGATTCACGTCTTAAACAGCTTTTACAAATGTGCTTTCAGTGTGCCACTGAAACTCCTTTATGAGTATGTTTGTGAACCCTTTCTAAGACATGTTAGGCATCATTATTTCCCTCAACAAAAGTAGCATTAACTCTTTCTCAGTATATTTTACTTTTTCATGCGTACACTGATACTGTTCTTTAGAGTAACATTTTTTAGCTTGCCTGGTACACCTATCTCTTTTACTTGCCCATAGTTTCCTACATCTTACAATTAGTTTAAAAACTGGCTTCGCATTACCTCCCTTCCAATCTTACCATACCAAAGTAATTGTAACAGTACATAACACAATCAGTAGTTCAACTTTTTCAGTCTTAGAATCCTCCAGAAGTCTTGCATGAATACCACTTAATGATATTTTATTCTTTTGTCTACCTACTTTACAACATCATGTACTGAGGTTTCAATTTAAAGCTGAGCTTCTGATGCATCTTTAGCATGGGAAAGTTCCAGAGGATAAACTTTCACAAATTCCACCACAACAAGGAGATGCAAATAAATATTATTTAATGGCATGAGGATTTTTTTTTTTCTTTTTTTAAATTGTTATCTGTTTGCTTGCCTGCTTGTTTTCTGCTATGGTCTTAAACTCTCTCAGTCACCTACAGCCTCTTTAGTATTAATATTATGCACTAAATTCTGATCATTGCACAAGGCAAATTATTTGATTTTTTCGGTCCCTTTGACTGGTTCCTGGAGCAAATGTTTTAACTCTCACATCACACTCAACTTACAGCCTAGACATAGAGTTAACTGAAGCCCACTGTGTTTCCTGTCTTTACTGTCTTTCAGTCTTTCTGTGGCTGTCACTGTCACTTGTCACCAATCTGATTAGTGACAGTAAAAATGGTCAATAATTCCATAATAATATAATCCCTAAAACTTATTTTCCCTATTTAGGTCTGGAACATCAATCCACATGAACTCAGTATAATTCTTGGTAAATTATTCCAATAGTTAGGAATTTTCACTATTTGATTGTTTGCCTTAATTCCAGTCCAAACATGTCAGCCATCTTTCCACTGATCTTAACTGTTTTCTGCCAGGTTGAAAACACAGATTGTTTTGATGCTTTTTCTTCACTCAAGCACTTAAAAACTGTCACCGAGTCATCACTGTAAGATTTGATTCATGGTTCACATAGTTATTTTCTAAATATTCTTCTGTCCTGCAGCACTTTCTGAAATGAGAATAATATAATTAGACAAAGATTTTTCTATTATTTTTTTCCCCACAAACACCAAATACAGAGAAAATACAACCTTGTCTCTTCACTTCAATATCCGGCTCTTCATAGATCAAAGAACCACAGCTTTTTTGGCTGCAGGATCACAACAGAAGCTATTGATCCACTGATTATCTGTTCAGACACCTCTAATCTTTTTCAATGTGACTGCTTTCTATTACAGAGCTTTGGTCCTGTACCTGCTGTTCACATTCTTTCATTAGATATATGAGTTGACACTTAGTTAGTTTAAAATACACACTGTTATTCAAGATTCAGTAATCCAAATTAATTAAACTGTTCAATTTCAGTAATTTATCTTTTTCATTTGTAGTTTTGTTTTTAGTACTTCATTCAATCTTTCTTTCCACAAACTTTATCAATATTTTAGATTTCCATGTTATATCACAGGTACTGACACCTATATTGAAAAATATGGAATCACATAAGAAACACAAATGTTCCAAAAATTATTCTATCTTTGTTGCTATTCTGATGCACTTAAAATGTACTATATTCATATAATAATAGTAAAAGAGTAATTACTAAATTTTTTGCTAACTGATCAGTGTTTTATATTACTATTATTATTTTTTTTTATTTAATCCTATTCCCAAAATTATAGGTGAAGTTATTTCCATCACTGGCATTCTTGACTGCAGGGAGTCTCACTGATGTCGCAATATGAAGTTAGCTTGATGAGATCTGTTTTGAATAAACCCAATCTTGACTGGCATTTTATGCTTCTAATATTTTATTGGGAATTATAGCAGATGGACAAAGTAAGTACCCAAGCCATCTCACAAAAATTTCAAAGTTTTGATAAAACCCAACTTTCTACCTCCAGATCTTCCTTAGTATTTCAAGATTTACTGGGGAAAAAAACCCAACAACCTACAGCTTTGAATTTTTGCCCAACTGTTGAAACGCTCTTCAGCGCATGTTATCTAAAACTGGGTATTTTAAGTACCAGTCTGACACTATTGTTGTTTGCTGTTGGAAAAAAAATTAAATGAGCTGAAAAGTATTTTTCTCTACATTCCCCCAAGAAAACAGGCCAAAAATACGTTCACTTTCTCTGCTTCAATGTACATCACTCTATAGAAGCCATTGACTCCCAGCTCTCAAATAACTACATGGAAGAGTTTGCACACTCAGTATGTTTTCCCGCAGATACATTCCTCAAAATCACATAAGCAGTGTTGTCCACAAAAATAAGAATCTTTGGGCAATCAGCAACATGCTCAAAACAGCTGTCCTGTGCTAATGACCTTTTCTGATACATTTAGCTTGCACTTGTCTGTTAGTACAGTTTCCTTAGAAAACTAGTCTTATGCAACTGGGCTATTTGTTAGCTCTCTCCCTGCAACAACTTTGAAACCATAAACTTATTGCAATAAACCTGACAAGAGAGAAAGAGAGAGAGGTCTCAAAGATGATCAGTTTGTAGACACTTCATGACAACTGGTTGCAAGGTCAGTGACACGGTCTCCACTCAGACTCTTATTGGCAGAAATAAGGTCTTATCCCAGAGCTTTTTGGCTGATTTTTCAAAGTGATCAGATAGAGAGCAGCTCAAAAGAAGAAAGGCCAGACTAGAAAGAAATAGGAGCTATTGCTTTATTAAGCGAGACCAAGCATAAAGCAGTCTGGTAGGAAAGGTGTACTTTTGTTCCTTTTTTTGCTTTTCTACCTTCCAGCTAAGAGAGAAACAAGATATCCAGATGCCCTTCTTCAAGTACACCCACACTTTTCAACATATGTAGAAACAGAGGTTTCTACAGGGTCCTATGCTCTTCTCCCTTCCACCTATGTACATCCAAGTAAACAAATAAATCCCTAATGCCATGACTCAGTTTCCTTTCCTATCACCTTTTCCACCCCTAGACTTCTCCCTCCCATTTCTTAGCACTGCCACAGTTACACATTTGAGAGGGAAAGGAGGAACCAGACAGTGCGTCTCCTTGATATGTACTACATACACTATACTTGCCACAACTGATCTCACTCCACACAACCTTCAGATCTTTTGTGGAGATGAATAAGGAGAAAAAGGAAGGGCATGTACACTGATTCTCCCAGGTGCTTACCCCGCTCCTTTCAGTCTCCTATCATGCTCCCACTGTGCTGAATCTGAAGTAGATGAACTGAAAGTGAGTGGTCTTTGTCTCCATTTCTCCTTCTGTCCATGCTGTGAGCCATCAATACGCTTTGTGCAGCGCAGCCAATGAAAGAGCAACACAGAAAGTATGGGCTCCTCCATCCTTACTAGCATCTGCATTGCTTCTCTCTCTGACTGTATAGTGACCACTCTGTGTATGAAGTCCAGCAAATCTGCTAGCTAAATTCAACAGATCAGATTTGACCCAATGGGTGACAAATGAAGAGCACTGCCTTTTCCAATCTGCAATCCAGTGACTGCTGCTGTGCATGAACATACACCAGCTAACACAAGCTAGTTTTTCCACAGTTACCAAGTTAAGCAGACATGGAGAGGACTTCAGCTGACAGCTGGAGTTCTTACTGTGAGGTGAGATAGTCTGTGGAATATGGTATTCCAAGTAGTTAAAGTGATGGACAGGAGAATAGTAGGAGTGCACTAACTGTGCAGAAACTTGCAGTCCTCTGACAGCACAGGACTGAAGTACTGGGTAAATGTGATTCAAGAAGTCAGCCAATTCAGGCTTTAGGTTCTAAACATAGAATCACAGGATAATTCAAGCTGGAAGGCACCTCTTGAGTTCCAAACTTCTGCTCAACTCAGAGTCATCTGTGAAGTTAGACCAGGTTTCTCAGGACTTTAGCTTGTCTGGTCTTAAACAGACAAAAAATGGACAATGTACAACCTCACTGGGAAAACTGTTCCCCGTGACTGACAATTCTCATGGTCATAAAGGTTTTCTGGTATCTAGTGCAAACATTTCTGTTTTCTCTCTCCTCATACTCCAAAAGTACTACTAATTTCTTGGAATATTTTTTCCAAGATTTCATTTCCCTTCATAAAGTGTGTTTGCTGCTGGCTTTTGCGCAAAGAAATTAGAGACATCACTGGGAAAAAAATCCTTGAGTTTTACATTCATTTAAATCTACTTGAAGAATTAAAGAGAGATCACACTAGTCAGAACAATCAATTCTATACGTCTAAGCTATTGTCAAAGGTACAATCGCAATGCATTCAGAATGGAATACATTCAGATATGTAGGCAGGCCTGAAACATCTTGAATTTAGCTAATTCCATTACAGAAAATAATCAAGCTGATCTTTGCACGTGGTTGGCACTCGAATATCTACAGGTTTCCAACCAGATATTGCAGCCTTAACTGTCCAGTAACCTCAGTGAAAACCTCCTTTACATTCACTGAAATTAAGTGCAGCTATCATGAGAGGCACTGGGCAGCAAGGAAATGTGATGGAGTGAGTGATTATCACCAATACACAGACCTGACCTGTAGCTGTTATCAGAGGCAGAAGCCAGCTGTGATGCTCGAAGGGCTCTGGATTGTTGTGTAACTGATATAACACCATGAAACAGAAAACACATATGACACTGAGACGTGAGTGGGTACATCCATGGAGAAGGTGACTGGATATCCACTCAGTCCTTTAAGATCACCTTTCAACTTTTCTCATACTCAAAGAAATACAAGCCTGATCACTGCCATTGTGATTTCTGGTATCCCCTATAAGACTGAAAAATGTAATATGATTTCAAATCAGTCTTACACATACGTAGCTGCTCTGCTATGTTCCTCTCCATTACTTTCCCCAGGGAGAAATAAATGGAAATTTTATACTTAGGAAAGAAAATGTGAAGTTGAGGAAAGAAAATGTGAAGTTGAACATCACCAAACGTGCAGACTATGACTACTAACTAGATCATAGGAAAATGTCCCTGAGGGAGATGGACAAATCACGTGGTTTGCTTAAAATTGGAATGGAAAAAGGCCCAGAGCAAGCTCAGGGCACAATCCTGCATTGGCCCCTCTGTGGTGACTAAACTAAATGTGACTGATTGTGACTGATTGTGATCTTTCTAGCACTAATTAAACCTCTCAAATTCTGAGTTCAAAATCTGCTACATGCAAATTCCAAGGTAAAAACAAAAGAAGCATAGCATCCTCCTATCTCTGGTTTCCTCTTGAAAAAGCAACACAGAGCCTATATATTAAACTAATTCTGCAAAAATCTAACCAAGTACACCACATAGCAAGAACACAAAGTTCTACTCACAACAGGGTATTCGTTTCCAAGCACATCCTAGAGCTCGAACCTAGCACTTAAATGCACTGTTTTCCCAAAACAGGGAATACAACCAATAACTCCATGAAGGCTGAAGTGAAAAATCTAGGCTGTCCAATGAGAATTGTTCTGAGCAAGCCTCCCTAGGTGGGGAAGCCCAAGCAAAATCAAGAGATCCAACCTGCACCCAGTTCAGCCTCTACTACTCTAAAGAGATGCATATGAACGTAAATCTATGATCTACATGTATGAATGATACTTGCAACACATTAGTTATACTGGCTTTTTGTAACACAGATACCAGGTCAGAGATCATAAAATCCTGCCATGCATAGGAACAATTACCTTCATGGTTAAGCAAGAAAGCTTTGTGGCATTCTTAAGCCCTGAGTGGATGCTACCAGATGCACGTTTACTATTTATCTGAATAGTGTTGTGGTGAGAGGGACCAAGAATTAACGCTATTGTAACAACACACACTGTTGAAAGTGGCATACGACATTTGTCAGTGGGAAAATAATGTCCTTGGCAGTGTGTGTACGTGAACAACATGGGAAAGGCAGGAAAAGAGGCCATGCATGTTTTGATGTGCTGCAGCACACAGACCTGTGTGAGTTTAAAGAATCTCAAAAGAAGTATTGCAGTGATCTTTGCCATGCAAACGTTCCAGAAAACATAAAAGATTTCTTTAGGTCACCAGGACATTTGCAACCAGTTAAGAAAGAAAGACTAGTTGTGGGAATTAAAGCCTAAGGCAGACACTGGAGGCTGTAGTGTAAAGTTTGCTTCTGCACGAATATACTGCTTGTGCTCACAAAGGGCTTTCCCACTAATTCAAGAGGTGTCACAGAATTTGACGTAACCACTCAGATTTACTTTGGGGACCTGGTTTGATCTGCCTGCCCTCATAGTTTTCCCAAATGTCAGAGTGCCTGTGCGCTTTCGGGAAAGGTTGGAGAGAGAGGTGTTTCACCAAACGAGTTGTTTTTCTCTCAAGGGCTGTTTGGGTGGCTTGAATGACGTGTTTCCACACATCTGATGTCTTCATATGCGGCGTGCATAGAAATCATTTTTTTCTGTGGGGAGGAAAGCGTGCCCCTCAATCCCAATCTTACCTAGAGGGACCTGCACTTAGCTATCAAGGGACCTCGAGAGATCGAGGGATATATGCATGCGTGTAGGAGGAGAGAGCTAGGTTTGCACAGCCTAAAGGCTCGGAATCCTCTCCCGAAAAATGCGTGGCCCAGTGGAAATACGCTATTTCTCCTACCGCGTCCCCTCGAAATGGCTCCGCGAGAAGGAAAGGATTTCGCTCTGCTCGCCGCTCTCCCCTGAAGCGCATGTAAGGGGGAAGGAGGAGAGCAGACGTGCAGATCGCGCAGCGTTATGTATGCTCGGGCGACAGTAAACCGCCGCCGAGCGAAACAGGGAGCCGCCGTCCGCCCGCTCCCGCCGCGGGAGGCACGCCCCGCACCCTCCCGAAGGCAGCGCGCCGACCCGCAC